>JBCFYV010000199.1:0-130877 GCA_039000515.1 Timema cristinae | reverse complement strand
TTTTTTCAAACAAACCTTCTCGAAGTTTCCCAGTGAAAGGAATAATACAAAAAGGTGCAACAAAAAACATTTGGCAGTTGGTGTCCAATACTGACAAAACTCCTTCGTCTAGCAACCCTTCCGCGCTACCCCGCGTATATATTTCATATGATCATTTTCCTTAATTAAAACGTTTCAAAAAAAAAAAAAACATGTCAAAATGAAAAGTTTTTAATCATATTCTTCAATACGCCCATCGCGGTAACGAAATTTCCCAGAACTTTACAATTTCTTTGACACAGCTAGTGGGGTGAGTGGTTTCCATTCTATCAACCCCCAATGATCTCAAAAATATGTTGTCTGACACAAAGTTTTACAAAGGAAAATTGTTTTTTTCCCTATAATTTCAATTAAATGCTTGGGAAGGGCACCAAATATTATATTTTAAAGATTCAAAATTTTATTTTCAAAAAATTTGTGAACCTTTATGATTGAAACCGGGCATGAAAAGGGGGTTTAGACGTTACTTATAAAACTTTTGAAACACAATATGTTGAAATAATAATGCACTCCCTAATACTTTATAAAAAATTTTATATTAGGGTATAAGAAAAATGCAGAGGGAGGAAAAGATTGACATTAAAGGGAACATACAGAATTATTTTTAAGTTTGCTCCCAAAACCACTAAATTCGATAGAGTAAAGGTTAAAAAATTTTTAAAAACAATTTAAAAAACTATATTAAAAGATTTGAAATTAGAAAAGTACAATGGGGAAAAAGCCTGCAATTACTCATCATTAAGTTTTGACATCTCTCCGTTTCAGGAATGAAAACCTCGGGATAACAAAACAATTTTACCCGGTTTCATATGGGTGAAACGGGTGTTTTTTAACCTTAAATGATGATAACAAATTTTAATGTAAATAAAGGGATTAGGAAGTTTTTTGTTTAAAAAAAAAGGATGAGCTACGGCGTTGGGAAAGGGGGTTTAAATAATTAAAAGAACATCCCCAATAGCATCACAAGACATTAGGGGATATCAGGCTTGAAAAAATCGTCGTAGGACATGCACGCGTTTTAACCTATTGCAGAAAAAGCAATGAAGAGACAATTTAAAGACCAAGACTAAATAGGGGGTAAAAATAAAAAAAAGGTGGACACTTCTTTTGTTGCGAATGAACTTGCAGATTCTAAAACCTTAGAAAAGAAAGGGGTTCTGAAGACTACAACCAGCTGTACGACGATATTGTACCAAAATTTAGGGGAAGACCAAAAACCTTAGGTAAATGGGGCCAACCCATCAAAAATTTTTTAAATTGATTCAAAAATTTCATTAATTCTACATCAGGTTCTCAAATTTGTATGCTTCACGACTTCCTGAGAATATTTATTTAACTACATATTTCTTGTAATAATGGGTAAAAATTTAAAAACTCATATCTTTTTTAATGTTTTTTACAATTACTTTATACAACACATGAAATATTAAACCAAAAATGACAATTGATTGAAAAAAATTTTCCCAAAATTACATAATACAACAAAGTCCGCTTCCCCTTAGTTACAGCATTTTTACTAATACAATCTGGATACTACTTTTTGAATAATTCCAAAACCCCCTTCATTGGAAAAGAAAAAGACCGACAATATTGGCCCGGGGCCTTTTCATAAAGCAAAAAAAATTGAAAAACTCATTAAGTCACCGGCGTTGTACAAAAAGCAACTATTACGGTTTCCAATTCTTTCATTGGTCACTTTCAAACCAAGGCTGGTCAAGTGACGGTATTCAAGTGATCTTTTAGTGTTTTTTTTATACCACGTTTTAACAGTTCACTTACCTAGGCAATTTTAAAAAAAAGATCGCCCATTATATCAAAAAAAATTGAGTTAGGATTAATCCCAACTACCAAATTTGGTATTTTTTTCATCAATAGTTTAAATAAAATCAAAACCCCCCATCAATTTTTTTAAAACGGAAAAAATTTACACCAAAAAATAAAACAACTAGATTTTAATTCAAATCTCTAACTAAATGATAAAAGGTTTCTATTCAAATATTTGGATTAGAAAATTAACTACAACATTTTGTATACATATTTTTTTCAAAAATTTAAGCCCTTTTGTAAAATTTTCGATGTTAATCTAAAATTTAGTCTTAAAACCAAAATTTTAAATACTCTTGTATAATAAAGTTTATAACGGGGAAAAACCATTTAGTAAAAACCCATTATGCGGGACCGGATCAACCCCGATTTTTCCCCCGCCTTGGGCGTCTTCCTCGGGGGAGTATCTGTAAGACCGTGGGCCCCCAAGGGGGGTTAGTTATTTACTTTTAAATTTTTTTATTTCTACCCAAAACTAAAAACCTGACACAACCAAATATATTTTGAATTTCCCAAATTATATGTATTTTCCTATTTACACCGATCTGCTATTGCGGGACACAGAATTCTAAGACTGGCACCCTTTTTTCGGGACAACTGCCCCAAATTCAGTTTTTTTTTTTTCACCTCACACCCCCCCTCCCCCAAACCTCCACGTAAGCTTGTATTCTAACCCCCAATTTTAAACATATATAAAAGAAACATTTGCTCATCAAAGAAAATCTGTAAAAAAAACCTCTTCCTCGCGACCCCTTCTCTCGGTAAACCAGGGGAAGACTCCCCTTCAAGTATTTTATGTTGGGGTGCTTAGGTTGTTTTTCTTTTTTTCTAGTGTAAGGGGGACAAACAAAAAGAATTTCAGGTGACTTACCTTTTTAAGTAAACCACGTGCTCCAAGAATAATTTTGAGAGCTAATAATAAAAATTGGGGGGGGTACCAAAAATAATAGCATTGTAATATATTGCAGGGAAAACGGGGCCAAAAATTATCATTTCTTTTTGTCACATATTTTAGATTACTGAAGCAGAAATTTTTTGCCCTTTTTTAAACCCAAATAATTTACTTATAAATCCCACATAAAGAGCCCAATAAGTAATTTTACATATGAAAAAAAGAATTTTGTGCATTATTTTATACTATTCAATTAGAACAAAACGTAAGAAACTGGTTTTTAAAATTTTAAAGTTTAAAGTTTAAGTCCTCTTCAGTACAAATAACATGTTTGACGATTTTAATGAATAAAGTATCGCCCTCTTCCTAACTTTATAACTCCCGAACAATTATTAAAGAACAAGAATAAGGTAAAATTTTTAGTCCTGACAGGTAAAATAAATATAATTTTCTTACAGTATAATTTTCTTCTTATTCTTTTTTTTTTGATAAATTGCTCAAAAATCTGCGGGTGTGGATCAAAAATATTAAGACGAACATCTCACATCTGCAAAACATGTATAAAAATTATATTCGTAATTCACTCTGATTATAAGAAATCCAAACCAACCCATACGGGGATCCAAGTAAAAAATTACAAGAAAATTAATAAATTAAAACTGGGCGCCCCAAACTATTTTTACTATTCGAAAACAAGACTGTCCATATTTGCTTATTTCTTCCTAAAAAATCTTTTTCATGTCAACAAAACAATTAAATTGATCAAAGTAAAACATTTACAGCGAAAAGGGGATTGAATAAAGTATTAAACTTCGTGGGTTGTCTGGAAATAAAAAAAGTTCAGTTAAAAATATTTAAAAGTTGATAGAGAAATAAATAATTATTTTTTACAAGCATCACTAAAAATAGATGAAGTACTCCGTGCAACTTTGCAGAAAAAGCTTCAATTTTTTGGCGATTTGAGAAATAGGAATTCGAAAATTAAAAGTCTCTTTGTCTCTGATTTTGAACAAAAAAACTTTGCATTGATGGAGGATTTTTTTCATCATTTTTGGGGCATCAATTTGAACTTAGATCACTTGTTTGTGACATTAAAAATTAAATGCTTTATTTTTTGGGTTAAAATTACGTATTTTATGATAAAATTTTAAATCAAATAACTTTAAAATCTTGGAAAACTAAATCGATCCCCAAAATTTCATGTATAAACAAGGCTTTAATTCGAAAATTAGAATGTTTACGACAAAAAAGAAATTTTTTTTGCCAGCACACAGAAACAAATCTTTTTTAATCTCGAAATTGTCAAGTTAAAAACTTTTAATTTTATTGCTAAATACTCAAGAGATGCTGACTTTTATTACTGAACTAGACCAAACTCGTGTAAATATATTTTTAACTTTTTTGAGACAGTAATTTTAGTTCTTCTTATAGCTAGCACCTTTCAAAGAAAGAGTTTTCTTTTTTGAAAAAAGTAAAAGAAGTTTGAAAAGGGAAAAAATTTCTTCAAACTTTAGAGAGAAAGTTCAAAATTTTTTTCCCTTTCACGCAATCACTAAAAGTGAAAAACTTCGCCATTTTTAAAAAAGGGGAAAACCAAATCTTATATAAAAATAAAAATATATAAAAATTAATAAAAAATTAAAAATTTTTGAGGATTTTCAATTTTTGGGGAAATTCTTAAACCCGAATTTTTTTTAAAAATTTAAATTTTTTTAATTACTACCTTTATCTTAGGTTTTTAGGGTCCGTTAAAGAATTTCCAATGAACACTCAAAAACTTATGCTTTATAAGTCTACAAAATTAACAAAATTGTAAATCTAGACTTACTTCCCCCCAACATTTTTGCAATTCAATGACCCTTTCGGGTTTAATTTTCAAGGCAAACAATGTTACCAAATTTGTTTAAAACCGAACACGGATGGGTAATAAAAATAAAAAATTTTGGGGCAATATAGAAAATTACAACCCCTGCGCCAGATCACTTTTATATGAATTCTGCAACGTTCCAAAATGCTGGACCAACGGAGGGTTAAAAAAAATTTTATACTGTAAATTAATTTTTTTTTATGCCAAACCTCCAACCCCGGAGGAACTTTTTTTATCATTCGGATTTGGGGAAAATTATAAGTTTATAATAGAAAAAAAAAAAAATCCCCAAATTTAGCAAAGGGGAAAAATATAATTTTTTCAGATAAAGGATTTTCCCAAATTTCCCTCCACACATAATCTCCTTGACTGAGTAAATGTTACTCGTATCTCTTGGGAAAAAAATCCTAATTATTTAAAAATAAACCAGATTGTATGTAATATAATTCATAAAAATACTTTAAATTTAAAAAAAAATTTTTTGGGGTTATGTGTTAGGAGAATTGGGGTTTGTTTTTTGGGAGCGATAGATCCAAAAAAAAGATTTTTTTAAAAAAAAATGAGCTGAGAAAACCTTGGCTGGGGATTTTCTCGTAATGCTAAGGCGAAAATTAATCGCGTGGCAAGGAAAAAATTGCTTGTGTTTAAACTAAATATCTAAAGGGGGCTCAAGAGTGTCCTTGATAAGGAGACGCAGTTAGAGGGACCTAAATTCCGAAAGGTATGGCTTGATTTTTTTGTATCGCTGGGTTTGGGCTGTGTGTAAATCCGTGTGCTGGGACCGCCCAACTGACTTAGTTATCCAAAAAATGGTCACAGTAAGACCGTCTGATGAACAAGAATTCAAGGGAATATGTGAGGGTTTTGTATGTTGGGATCCAAAAGGTCAATTCAGAAAACGTAAGTTAATTAAGGGTTTTTTGGTCAATATATTCCTTTTAAAACTTGAAATTTTGTTCATAAAGTGCTCAGGGTTTGTAAAAATTTGTTTTTGGAGATTTTTTGTCTATCCCCCTGATCACCATTAAGTAAATTGGAAGTGGGTAAAGTTTTATTTGTAGGCATAAAAATAAATGTAAAAGCTCCCACAACATTTTTTTCTAACCAATAAATTTAAAATATAAAAAACATCATAAATTAAATTTAAATACATTTCCTTTTATTTTTCCCATGCACTCTGACGCACCTAAGTCTCGTAGAAAAAGGCCCTGCCACCGTTTGTGCGCGCAAAATAACCAAGGGCCTATATGTAATTTTAAATATTGTAGTCCCAACCAATATTATAAAACTTACAATAATTAAAAATTTAAATTTATGGGAATATCGTGGGCATCCTTCATTAATGCTACACAAGAAAGACTCTTTAGATGGACCACAAGAAGAATAAGTGTAGAGGTTTTAAATCAAAAACGATGACACCCCGAATTATTTCCGAAATTTGTAAATTTTCCCAAACCTCGGAACAAATTGAAAAAAAGTTATTTTGAACAATAACACAAAAAACCAGAATAAATTTTAAGGAAAAAAAAAATCAAATTCAAAGAATGGATAAACGTGTATTGGCTGTAGGGGAGAATAAATACTTGTACCCACCATCGAAGCGGTGTGAACAAGAGTACATTATTAATGTAATAGATTAAATAAAAAGTTTTATAACCAAAAATTAAAATAATTTAATACAGAGAGATATCGAAACATTTTGTGTAAAATTCCTTTTCCATCCCCATATTTGAATAGAAATTTTATTCACAACCAAAAATAAGGGTATTTATTAAAAAATATTTTGAATTATTTGGTTAAGGGAATTTTTCTGTACAATTTAATACGGTAAATTGATACATTATTTAAAACACTGAAAACACTACCAAATTTCAATTACTCAAATGAATCCGTAAAGAAACCAATAAAATCACAGACTATAATTACCAAGAAAAAATTAATCCTTTTAGAAATAGTGTACTTCATTTTTGGATTTAATAAAAGGAAAACCAATTGGAAAAACCACCCTCAATAGACCCATTTAATTCACACGTTTTCCCCCCCCTAGTTTTGGGCCATCTAACACAAGACGACGCTTTTTAAACATTTGACCACTGAAGCCGGTTTTTCAAGCAATGTAATATCAAGTAAAATGGCACGATATAAGAAATATTTAAAAATATGAGTTTATTGTTTGGCTCATTTACTCTTTTCTTTCAACATAATAAATATTTAAGGAAACAGAGGATTGATTTTTAGTAATCAACAAAAGTTTTTTTTAAACATTAAAATGCTTTTTCGTGCAAATTTGGGGCAAAAAAAATGTAATAAATTATTTACAAAATTTTAAAATACAACTTTATGCAAGACAATTTTTTCACAAACAATAAAAATTTTCATAAATATTTCAATTTTATTATTTAACACAAAAATTTTTACATTTCTCTGGGAAAAAAAATTTTATTTATTTGTCGAATTAACATTCATTTTTAACCGACTTATAAACAACAAATGGGAATTTTTAAAAGAAAAAAAGCGAAAATTTTCCAATTTTGCTGAATTATTTTTTATACACCCTTCCCTTTTTTATACATATTCAAAAAAACATGGAACCACCCCCTCGAGGCGAAATTGGGTAACATCTTTCTGAGACGGGAGATCGATGTTCGAATCTTTTTCGGTTTAACTGGGGGGTTTTTTTCCCAAATGATTTTTTCTTAATTAGAAACATTTTACTAATTTTTAAATATTTTTTATTTTTATTATTATTATTATTAAATTATTATAATTATTTAGCACCGCGTCTTTCTACCCTTCGGGTTTTTAAAGTTTTTAAATACTAATTACGCTAATGGCTAGAAATTGGGAAAGGTTAAATTTAAAAGGGAAATGAACCCAAATTTGCGTGGAAGGACTGGAAAACCATTTTGGAAAAACCACGATACACTTTGCCAACACGCCACCGGGCGGGGCTTAATTTAAACAAAGTACTTAAATTTTTTTGTCCCAAAAATTTCAAATCCGAAGGGAAATAATAAGGAAAAATCTAAAAAGAAAAAAACTCCAATTTTTTCTTTCACAACAAAGTTTCGTCGTTTTTTAACGCCATTTTTTCTTTATTAAGATACCACCGTTTTTTTAATTAATTCATTTTTCTTTTGGGAAACTGAATACGACGTACCGGGTTTTCAACCTCCAAATTAACGACAAAGGGAACAATATTTTTTTCGATTAACATTTTTATTTTTATTTTTGAGAAACTTAATGATATAAGTCCCCCTGTTTATAATATATATCAAAAATTGAATTTAAATTTAATATATTATTTAATTTCATTTTACGCAAAAAATATAGGTTAATATAAAACATTTATTTCATTGAGTATGAACAATAAAACCCCATTGGTAGTAATTACTGTTTGGTTGGGTTTAGATAGTGACAAAAAAGAAAAAAGACAAAAAAAACAGTTTAAGTGTACAAAACGTTAAAAATATCCAATATGAAAAAAATTTTCCCAAAAGGTCACTTTATAAAAGGACTAAATCGCATTAAAAAAAATCCGCCGGGGATAAAACTGATAAACAAATAAATCCATGCACACTAAAAGCGTAATAAAAAAACGTAGGTCGCCTTAAAATCAAGACCGGCGAATAGGACAAATTTACGACACTCCATCAAAATTATACACACTCAGGAGGAATGAAAACCACAAAAACTGGGGGTGGGCCCCTCCAATAAAACCCCTGGGCAATAATTTCCTACCGATTCTTTTCACTGACCTTCCCCCTTCAACTTTCGTGTAGAAAGGGGCCACCCGACACACAGTCCCGAGGACCGCAACTTGTTTCTGACAGGGTGAAACCCACTGGTCTGCCGGTGCTTTAAACCCCACGCCGAACAAGCCCTTTTGATCTAAAAACATGAAACACAGACTCGCTCCTTTTGGGCCCCTGGTCCCCAGTTCATTTCCTAAAAGACCCCGTGACCAGGGAACCACAAAACCACCGGGTACTTTAATGAAATTTTTTTAAAATTGTTCAGTACATCTGCACAGGGATACCAAGATAGAGATGGACAATGCCAACAGAGCACCATGAATCCGTGCAGATAGGGAACGAACCGTGACACTCTTTAAAAAAAAACATAACGATTTAAATATGGCATAGAGTTCAGCCGTAAAAACACTGGATTCACCAGGTAAAGCAAATTTAAAATTGGATCCTTCCACAACAAAGTTGGATCCCACTGAAGAACCGCACTTTGAGCCATTTGTGTAGACGCGTTTAAAACCCCGAAATCGGTTTGCGAGGAGCTCATTAATGGTCATCTCGTATAAAAGTGTGGGGTGGTCGCTTTAGGGAACTTGGCAAGGTCAAAATGGCATTGAGGTAGGCGTATCTTCCACGTAGAAACCCTACCTGGTGATATGGGAATAAACTTTGGAAGGACTATCCCACACGTGTCGAAAACCGATAGAATCCGGATCCCAACCGGCCTTGTACTATGCCATTTGCTTTGGTTTCATACAAGACATAGTTTAGGGGGGGTGAAACACAGGATGGTAGGCAACATACTCTGGCATGCAATGCAGTTTTGACACGTAAGATGCCAGAAGATGAGACCGCCGGTATGAAGAGGGGGCTCACCAACGTGGGCACAGAGGCTGACAACTGGATTTGGGTATTATTTTTCCAAAGAAATGGTGGACAAAAATTTAGCATCTTTAACTACGAGGGTCAAAGCTGAGCCATAAACAAAAACCTAGCCGAAATTTTATTTTTTAATTTTAAAACAAGCCCTATACAGACACATAAAGGGTTTTTCCCCTATTAACCCCCAAACCGACCGCTAACCATTTTGGGACAATTTCAATCCTTTGAACCCCTCGCTTTTCAGGGTTTTTTGGATGGGGAGAACCAATTTTAATTTTAAAATCAAAAAAAAGTCCCAAAAACCTTTAACCCTCTCCGAGACTGGAAAATAATGGGTTAAATTAAAAATTTGGACCCTAGTTTTAAATTCCCCATTTAAATTATGGAAAAGGGGAAACGGAACCGTAAATTTGGGCCGCTGAAAGTTAAAAACCCAAATTACGCGTGCCCACATCCACAATTGTTAAACTAATTGAATTTTTCCCCTTTCCCCCTTTTGGAAACCTCGTTTGAACTGCAATAAAATTTTGCTACCCCAAACCCACTAAAAAGGCATGAACAAACAGGCGATCGTAATATTTTCCCCACAATGCTATTTTTTCGCAATAGCGAACCGACGGGTTTAAAAAATACAAACCCTTTTGGGGCCCCCCCCCCATTTTCTTGAATAAAACTTGAATAAGGGTTTTTTAAACCCTTTCCCTTTGTAGTTTCAATTTGACAAAAAATTAGATATAAAAATGGGGAAGGTTCTCCGTAACCCAAAATTTAAAACCCGGGGTTTTTAAAAAATCCCGGGAAACCACCTGGGGGGGTCGTAACCATCTCCCAAATCAAAGAAACACCCAAAAGGGGTTTTTTTATGGAGGAAAGTTCAGGGAACCCTCTTTTTTTTAAAAGGTAAACCCAAGATGACCCCGGGAAAAGGGAAAAACGAAAAAACTACATTGCTTATCAACTAAATTAGGGAATCCAAAATTTACCATATAAATCCTTTTATTGATCTTTTTCCCTAATATTTTGCATCCCAACCCCGGGTTTAAGGTTACAAGGTCTAAACAATTTTGGCTCTTTTTTACCCTTTGGCCCCCTTTATGTATAAAAATTTAATGTTTCTTCCTCCACATTGTTGGGAACTGACAAAATTTTCCCAAACAAAGTTTAGAGGTCAAAAGGGGGAACCCCCTCCAGCAGGGAGCATTGGGCGCAACTTTTCCCTTTAATGGATATCGCGGGGCCGGGAGCTTTTTTTTCCCCTGCCTAGGACGGGCCCAAAAATAAGTTCTTTTTTGGTAAAGGGGAGCTTTAACCCCCCCCCCCGGCCCTTTGCCCTAAATCAATGGCGCCGATGATCTCAATGCAACCATCCTTTTGGATGTAAGGGCGGTCGGGAAATTTTTGGGTGAGGGGGTTTTTCTAAGCCTTTTGGGGCCCTTTTTTTTTTTTTTTGGAAAAATTTTGTAAAAAAGGAAAGGGGGAAAAAACCCGGGTTTGATTTAGCAATTTTTTTAAATAAATTTGGTTTCTTTTTTAAAATTTTTTTTAGATAGGGGGTATGGAAGAAGTCTATAGATGAGGCTATTGAATTTTTCCCAATTTTTGAGAGAAAGGATGATTTAAATTTACGGGTATGATTTCATCTGAAAGGGTTTGTTTCCCCCGTAGATTTTGTACCGAAGGTTTTGGGTTTTTGGTTTTGGATGTTGAGACTAGATACCCAAAAAGTTTTTAAAATCAGTCCCAAGTTCAAAAAAGTAAATTTAAGTTTTTGGGTAAATTAGGGTTTCCCCAAGATGTTAGTATTTTGAAATAAGTATGGTCAAAGGATATTGCATTTTTAATGATAAGTAGTCATCAACATATCTGCAGAAAAAATTGAATTTTGATGAAACTTAGTAATGTGATTGATAATTTTGAAAACCCATGGTTTGCAAAAATTTTTCAGATAATAGCAGGAATTGGGGACCCAAAGGGCAAAAACCCATCAGATTGTGCATAAATTTTTGTTGGGAACTGAAAGAAATTTCTAAATTGGGAAAAATTTTTTTGGACAAATGTGGGTTAAATTGATCCTATGAAACCCTTTGGGAATAGCCTTTTTGTTTGGAGATTGCATTTGATTAGGGCAATTTTTCTTTGAGGGGGACATTTGTATAAGATTAATACATCAATGATAAAAATTTAAAATTTAAGTTGAAAATTTATATTTTGCAATTTATTGGAAAGAAATTGCAAAATAAAAACTCCCCAACACAATTTCAAAATGCAATTTGCCTTGTATGAAACCAAAAAAAAGGGCCCATAGTACAAGCCGGGTTTGGGGAAATCCGGGGGAAATTTTTATCGGTTTTCGAAAACGTGTGGGAAAATTTCCCCCAAATTTTTTCCCATAAAACCAGGGGGGTTTCTACGTGGGAAAGATACGCCAAACCCCCAAATTTCCCAATTTTGACCTTCCCAAAATTTCCCCCAAACAAACCACCCCCACCCCCTTTTTTTATACGAGATAAACCATTAATAACTCCTCGCAAACCGATTTGGGGGTTTTAAACGGGGGTCTACCCCAAAGGGCCCAAAGTGGGGTCTTCAGTGGGATCCAACTTTTTTTTGGGAAGGACCCAAATTTTAAAAATTTGCTTTACCGGGTAAAAATCCGGGTTTTTTTCCGGCGGAACCAATGCATATTAAAAATTCGTTATTTTTTTTTTTAAAAATTTTGAGTGTCAGGGTTTTCTTTTTCCCTATCTGCAGGGAACCCCATGAGGGGCTCTTTTGGGCTTTGGGTCCACTCCCTACTCTTGGTATCCCCTCGTGCAAAAGAAACATGAAAAAATTTTTTAAAATTCATTCTTTAAAATTAAACCCGGGGGGGGCCCCGGGGGGGGGGGGGGGGGGGGCCCTTTTTGCTGGATTCCTCCCCGGGCTTTCGGGAAAATTAACTGGGGGACCGGGGCCCCAAGGGAGGCAAGTCGTGTTTCATTTTTTAGTCAAAAAGGGCTATTTGGGCGGGGAGTCTTAAGCCCCTTTGGACACGCCATTGGGTTTCGACCCCTCCCTCAAACAAGTTGCGGCCCCATCGGGGCCCTGTGTGTCCCCGGTGGCCCTCTTCTAAAACCCCAAAAAAAGTCTAGAAGAAAGAAGGTCATCGTAAAAAACCCCCGGGGTTAGGATACATATCATTGACCCCAGGGGTTTTTTAAAAAAGGGGGGACCCACCCCCATTTGGGGTGGGTTTTCCCAAAATGCTCCTCTGAGTTGTATCACATTTTGATAAAATTTTCCGTAAATATTTCCCTTTTTCCCCCTTTGGCCCCTTAAATTTTAAAAGGGCAAACCTACGTTTTTTTTATTACCGATTGGGCATGGAGTTATTTGTTTACCATTTTTTTACGCCAGGCGGTTTTTTTTTTAAAATGGGGATTTGAGTCATTTTAAAAAGTGACTCATTTGGATTTTTTTCTCAAAATTGAGAAAATTTTTTAACCCTTTTTTAGACACATTAAAATTTTTTTTTTATATTTTTTTTTTGTCAAAATTCTAAACCAAACCAAAAACCCATAATTACTACCAATGTGGTTTTTTTTTCAACTCCCCAAAATGAAATAAACATGTTTTACTTTTAAACCCTCCATATTAAATTGAACTTTGAAATGAAATTAAAAAATTAAAATTAAATAAAAATTTAAACAATGTTGATAATTATTTAAAAAAACAGGGGATCTTATATTTCAAATTTTCTCAAAACCAAAAACTACATTTTTTAATACAAATAAAATTTTGGCCTTCCCATTGTCGAAAATTTTTGGAGGTAAAATCCTTTTAAGTCTTTCGGGTTTACCAAAAAAAAATTAATTTTTAAATTTAAAAAAAAAACGGGGGTTATCTATATCAGATAAAGGGCCTTTAAAAAAAAAAAATTTAAAACTTTGTTTGAAAAAATTGGAGTTTTTTTTCTTTGTTAAATTTTATCCTTAAAAATTCCTTTGATTTGAAATTTTTTTGGGAAAAAAAAACAAAGTAATTTTTACTTTGAAAAAAAGGTGGGCTTGGTTTAAACTTTGCCAACCGTGGTTTTTTTTCCTAAAGGGTTTTTTTCCCACGCTCCCCCACGAAAATTTTTGGGGTTCATTTCCTTTTTAAATTCAACCTTCCCAATTTTTCTAGCCCCAAAATTAGCTAATTAGTATTTTTAAAGCTTAACCCAAAACCGGAGAAAAACCGTGCAAAAAAATTTATAATAATAATAAAAAATAAAAAAAATAATAATAAAAATAAAAATTAATAAAAATAAAATTTAAATTAATAAAAAATGTTTCTAATTTAAAGGGAAAAATAATTTGGGAAAAAACCCACCCCCATTTAAACCCCCCGAGATTCGAACATCAAACCCCCCCGCCCTTTCACGAAAAAGAAAGTTAGCCAACCCTACGCCATCGGGGCCCGGGGGTTTTTCCCTTGTTGATTTTTAATTTTAAAATAAAACACTGGAAGGGAAATAAAAAACCCAATTCCCAACCCCCAAAATTGGAAAAATTTTTTCCGCTCTTACTTTTAAAAATTCCCATTTGTTGATATAATCATTTCGTTAAAAAAAAGAATTTTTTAAAATTTTAAGACAAATAAAAAAAAACTTTTTTAATTTCCAAATAATTTTCAACAATATTGTATTTTAAATAAAAAAATTTTTGGGAAAATATATTAAATGAAAATTTTTTTATTAGATGATAGTGCCCAAATTTTTCCCTTACAAAATTTTTTGTTTAGTTTTAAAAAGTTTTAAACCCCAAATTTATTAAAAATTTTTGCACAAAATTGCACGAAAAAGAAATTTTAAAGTATAACATAGTTGATTTTCAGAAATCAATCCTCTGAAAATTCCTTCCCTATTTAAAAATGTTGAAAGATAAAAGCAAAATGACCCCCCCCCCAAACCAAAAAAACTCATATTATTTAAATACCCCTTAAATATCAGTCCCAATTTTCCCTTGATATTCCCATTGCTTGAAAAAACCGGCTTAAATTTGGTCGAATGTTAAAAAAGCGTCAGCCCTTGTTTTTAGACTGGCCTAAACTAAACGGGGAAAAAACCATGCTAGAATTCCAAACCCGGCTACTAAAGGGGGGTTTTTCCAAATTTGGGTTTTCCCACTCTTTTTAAATTCCAAAACTACACTATTTCAAAAAGGTTTAAAATTTCCCTTTTCATTAAAGTAATTAAATAGTCAGTTTTTTTTTGGGTTTTTTTTCGATTCATTAGACCAAAATTAAAATTTTGGGTTTTTTTTTCATGTGTTATAAAATAATGTATAAAAAAAAATGTACCCGTAAATTTAATTTGTACAAAAAAAATTCCTAAACCAATCATAAAACCCCAAAAAATATGTTTAAGTAAATATAAACCTTTTATCTTTGGCCCTTTTGAATAAAATTTCCCCTATTCAAATATTGGATGAAAAAAAATTCTTACACAAATTTTTCAAATACGTCTCCCGAATAAAAAATTTATTTCTACAAAAAACGGCCTTAAAAAACCCAAAAATTTTATACTATAAACTTTAATAATGCTATTTCTTTTCACACCCAATTTCGAGGAATAACAAGACATTTTAATTCTCCCCCCAGACCTAAATACAGTTTAATCAAAAACAGAAAATTTTAAATTCCCCTTTTTTTTCCCCCCCAAATTTTAAAATTTCTGGTTTTTTGTGTTACTTTTCGAACAAAATTTTCTTTTTCAATTTGTTCCCGGGTTTGAAAACCCCCAAATCTTCGGGGAAATTTAAATTAAAGGGGATGTCACGTCTTGTTTTTAATTTCCCCCCTTTTACACTTATTTTTCTTGTGGTCCATCTAAAGAGCCCTTCCCAACTAGTGTACCCTTTAATTTAAAGGGGATTGCCCAAACAAAATTCCCCAAAAAAATTTTAATTAAAAATTTTTGTAAGATTTTCAAAAATTTTTTTGGGTTGGGACTAAACTATTTAAATTAAATAAAGGCCCTTTGGTTAAATGTTGCTGCGCCAATCCCGGGTAGGAAAACGGGCCTTTTTCAAACGAGACCTATAGGTGACTCAGAGGGGCATAAGAAATAAAAGGGGAAAGAAATTTTTAATAAAATTTAGTGATGTTTTTATATACTCAAATTTTTATTTTTTTAAAAAAAAAATTTGTGGAAAAGCTTTTACATTTAAATTATAAAATACCCTTTACAAATCAAAAATTTTTACCCTTACAATTTACCCCTAATGGGTGATAAAGGGGATAGAAAAAAAAAATTTAAACCTAAAACAAACTGTTACTAAGCCTACACTTTTTTAACAAAAGTTCAATTTCCCATTAAAGAATATAATTGACCAAAAAAACCCTTAAAATTAACTAAACGTTTTCCTGAATTGCCCTTTTTTGGGAATCCCAATTCACTCACAAACCCTCACATATTCCCTTGAATTCGGGTTCATCAACGGCCCTTTTACTGTGACCCTTTCTTTTAAAGATAACAAACTGCATTTCCCCGGCGTCCCAGCACAGGGAAATTTACACACAGTAAAATCCAGCGAAAACAAATAACTCAAAACACATATTTTTCCCCAGAGATAGTTTAGGTACCCTAAACTTTGCGTCCAAACCCTTTTATCAAGGAAAACCTTTTGAGCCCCTTAGATATTAGCTTTCAAACACAAGCAATTTTTTACTTTGACACAGGGTTTAATTTTTCCACCTCATTTTTTCACGAGCAATCTCCACCCAAAGCTTTTTTTTCCACGCTCATCTTATTTTTAAAAAAAATACTTTTTGTCGGGTATCTACGCTCCAATTAACAAACCCCCAATTCTCCTAACTACATAACCACACAATTTAATTTAATTAAGTATGTAGAATTATAAATACATACAATCGGGTTTTAAAAGTTTTGAATAATTGGGATTTCTATTTTTTCCAAAGAGTTTACGAGAAAACATTTACTAAAGCTAAAGGGAGTTTTATTTGTGGAGGAAATTTGGAAATCCTTTTTAACTGCAAAATATATCATTCTTCCCTTTTTCTAAATTTGGGAAATTTTTTTTTTTATTTCTTTTAAAAACCATATATACTTTCTTACCCAAACCGAATAGATAAAAAAGATCCCCTTTCCCGGGGGTTTGGGGGTTTGGCATAAGAAAAAAATAACTTACAGTAAAAAAGGGTTTTTTTAACCCTCAGTTGGTCCAAGCACTTTGGAACATTTGGGCAGAATATCATACTCAAAAGGGAATCGGGCCGCAGGGGGTTTAATTTTCCAATCTCCAAATTTTTTTTTTTTAAATTAAAGCCACCCCCAGTTTTTCCCAGGTTTTAAACCCTTTTTAAAAACCCAATGTTTGCATTTGATAATAAACCTGAAAAAAGGCTCATTGAATTCAAAAACTGTTGGGGGAATTTAAGTTAATTTAACAAGTTTTTTAAATTTTTGTAGCCCTTATCAAAGCATAAGTGTCGATGTGAAATAAATTGGAAACTTCTTTAACGGGACCACCATAAAACCCCATAAAATGAAGGGGAGTAAAATTAAAAAAAAATTAATTCTTTTAGAAAAAAATTTCTGGGATTTAAGAATTTCCCAAACCCAAAACTTGAAAAATCCTCAAGAATTTTAATATATAATATTTTTTTCAAGATTTGATTTACCCTTGTTAAAAATGGCAGAAAGCGTTTCACATTAGTGATTGCGTGAAAAGAAAAAAATATAAAACTTTTTTCCCCCTAAAAGTTCTAAAGAAATTTTTTTCCTTTTCGAATTTTCTTTTCCCTGGTTTCATAAAAAAAACCTTTTTTTGCAAGCGTGCTACATAAGAAAACTAAAATACTACATAGCTCAACAAAGATTAAAAATATAAAATTTAAAACGAGTTCTCGACCCCTATTTCAGAAACCCAAAACGTAAAGAAATCATCTTGAGCTTATTTAGAAATTAAAATTAATAGTTTTCAACTTGACAATACGAGTTTAAAAACGGGATATTGTTTCTGTGTTGCTGGCAAAAAAATTTTTCCCTTTTTTTTCGTCGAAACATTCCATAATTTCATCGAATAAACCCCTTCTTTTTAATACATGAATTTTGGGAGGTTCGTTTTTAGTTTTTCCAAGTTTTTAAAGTATATTTGTTTTAATTATATCCTCAATACAGTAATTAAAACCCAAAAAAAAAATGCATATAATTAATTTTGGGCCAAAACCAATGTAAACAAAAAGTATAATTTTGATCCCAAAACAATACGAAAAAAAAGGGAAATCCTCCACCCAATGAAAAACGTAATATTATTTTCCCAAACCAGAGACAAAGTTAAACTTTTAACTTTGCAAATTCCAATTTCAAAAAAGATCCCCAAAAATATAAACCCAAATTTAAAAATCCCAAAGTTGTCAGGGGAGTACTTCATCATATTTTTAGTAAAGCATTGAAAAATTAATTCATTAATTTCTCTATCAACTTATTTAAATATTTTTCAACTGAACTTTTTTTATTTTCCCCCACGTACAAAAACCACTAAAATTTCAATACTATTATTAAATTTCCCTCTTTTCCGCGCTCAAATGTTTTCCCTTTGTTTAAAAATTTAATTGTTTTTGTTTTTTAATACAACAGATTTTTTGGGAAAAGAAATAAGCAAATAGGGGGACAGCTTGTTTTCAAATAGAAAAAACAAAAGTTGGTGCACCTTAAATTTAATTTCTATCAAAATTCTTCTTCGTAATTCCCTACAAGGATCCAAAAGGGATTGAATTTTTGGGGATTACTTAAAAATAAAGAGGAATATCCCGAATAAACATTTTGACTACACTGATTTAAAATTTTTTAGAGATGTTCGCCCTTCCCAAATTTTTTAGATCTCACACCTGATTTTTTAAATGAGTCAATTTATCAAAAAAAAAAAGAATAAGAGAGAAGATATATCCCATTTAAGAATTTTTAAAATTTACTATAAACCTAGTTTCAGGACTACCATTACCCTTCATTTTTTTTTCTATTAATAAATTTTGTTGGGTAGTTAAATAAGTTGGGAAAGAGACAGTTACATCTTATTCATCTAACCTCGTCAATCACTAGTTATTTAGTAGGGAAAAGGATTTAAAATTTTAAACTTGAAAAATTTAAAACCCAGAAATTTACGTTATTTTTTCTAATTGAATAGTCAAAAAATTCACAAAATCTCTTTTTAAAATAAAATTTTAAACTTATTTATTGGGCCTCTTACTTGGTTTTAATAATAAAAAAAATTATTTGGCTTTTAAAAGGTAGGCATAAAAATTTCTTTTCCCAAAAAAATCTAAAATATGTGCACACTAAAGAAGTGATAATTTTTTTGGCCCCCGTACCAATGCAAAATATTACAATGCAAAAAACTTTTTGGGACCCTACACACATTTTTATTAACCCAGCCCAAAATTTGTACCTTGAGCAATGGTAAAAACAACCCAAAAAGTAAGTCACCAAAAAATTCTTTTTGTCTTGGGCCCCGGGTTTCCAAAAATAAAAGAATACCCAAAACCCAAACACCCCCCAAATTTCCTTGAAGGTGGGGGTTTTTACCCATGTTTCTACCCAGAGAGCGGAAACGCGGGGGAAAAGAGGTTTTTTTTTTACAGCAATTTTTTTGATTTGAGCAACATATTTCCCCAAATTTAAAACTATAATTTAAAATTTAATTTTGGGGAAAAAAAAAGCTTACGTGGAGGTTTTGGGGGGGGGTGGGAGGAGGTGAAAAAAAAGAACTGAAATTTTGGGGCAGTTGTCCAGAAAAGGGTCCCCCATTTCTTAGAAATTTTGTGTCCATGCAATAGCAATCGGGTAAATGAGAAAATACATAATAAATTTTTAACTTCAAAATATAAATTTTGATTGTTCAGGTTTTTTGTTCCTTGAAAATAAAAATATTCAACATAACATAAAAAAACCCGCCTTGGTGGCCCACGGTTTACAAAAGATACCCCCTGATGGACTAACTTCCAAGGACGGGGGGATCGCGTTAGATCCCGGTCCCCCTGCACTAAACGGGTTTTTTTCTAAATGGTTTTTCCCCCTAGTAAATTTATTATACCCCCAAATATTCAAAAATTGTAAATTAACGACTAATTTCAATTTAAAAACGAAAATTTTACCAAAAAGGTCTTCTTTTGGAAAAAAAAAAGTAACAAAAAATGTCCCGTAGTTTAAATTTTTTAAAACCCAAAAATTTGGGAAAAGAAAACCTTTTAAACCCTGAGTTAAAACAATTGAATTAAAAATCAAAAGTTTGATATTTATTTTGGGTTTTAAAATTTTTCCGAAAATAAAATTTAAAGGGGGCTTTTGATATATTATTTAAAACTATTTAATGAAAAAAACATACCCCAAAAATTTTGGCCCCAGCTTGGGATTAAACCCTAACTTCAACTAATTTTTTTACTATAATGACAACCCTTTTTAAAAAAAATAGGCCTACGGGTAAAGGAACAAAGTATAAGACGGGTGAAAAAAAAAACAAATAAAGAAACCCTTAATTTCCCGTCCACTTGAAACCCGCCTTTGGTTTTTCAAGTGACCAAAAGAAAAATTCGAGAAAAACATAAATAGTTTTCTTTTTTTGACAACGCCGGTGACTTAACTGACGATTGTCAATTTTTAGCTTTATTAAACCCAAACCCCGGGCCCCCAAATAAATTTTCGGCCCTTTTCTCTTTACCAAAGAAAACGGTGGAATTATTTTAAAAAGTATATCCCGTTTGTACGTTAGTAACACTTTCAAATAAATAAAATGGTGAAAACGCGACTTTTTGTATTATTAATAATTTTGGAAAATTTGTTTAATCAAACATGTCATTTTTTTGTGTTTAATATTACCTGGGAGTTGTATAAAATAAATTGTAAATAAAAAAATAAATAAAAAGATTTTTAAAATTTTTACCTATTAAATTTTACCCAAAAATATGCTATTAAATAAAAAATTCTCCCCCAAATCGTGAACCCTACAAGTTTTTAAAAACCCTGATTTAAATTTTAAAAAGAAAATCTTTGATCAAATTTCATACAAATTTTGATGAAGGGTTTGGGCCCATTCTACCTAAGATTTATGGTTCCCCTTTCCCCCCTAATTTTTTGGTTTTAAAAAAAAAAATTTTGCCCTACAGCTGGTTTAGTTTCAAAACACCAATTATTCCCGGTTTTGAAATTCGAAGTTAAAAAAAAGAAAAAAAGGGGTGATAATAAAAATTTTTATTTTTATTTCCCCCTTTTTTAGGTTGGTTTCTTTAAATTTTCCCCCTTTTTGAAATTTTTTGTAAATAGGTTTTAAAAAAGGAGGGAGCCCCCAAACCCCCGTAAACTTAAAATTGAATTTAAAAAAAAATGTCTTGTGATTAAAATTTGGGGAGTATCTTTAATTTATTAACCCTTTAAAAACGAAAATAGTATTTTTTTTTTTTAAGCAAATATTTTCCCCAATAAAAATTTTTTTAAATTTTAATATTTTTTTTAAACATTTAAGGTAAAAAAAACCCAAAATTTTCACTTCCCATAAAAAAGAAAAATTGTTTTTGGGGATTTTCCCGGGTTTACAACTAAACCTGAGGATTTTCAAAAACTTAATGATAGTAATTGCAGGATTTTCCCGATTGTACATTTTCCCAATTTTTAAATCTAAAAAATAGTTTTTTAAATTTTTTGTTAAATATTTTAAAAATCTTTTAAATCCCATTTTGAATTATTTTGTGGTTGGGAGCAAACTCCAAAATAAAATATGTAATACCGGGTTAAAGTCCCAATCTTTTCTTAAACCCCTGGTTTTCCCCTTATACCATAATAAAAATAAATAATTTTAAAGAAAATTTGGAAGTGCATCTACTTAAATTTCCCAAAATATTCTGTGTTTTTAAAAGTATCTTATAAGTAACGTCAAAACCCATACCCCTGCCCCGTTTCAATCATAAAGGTCCCCACAAAATTATGATAAATAATATTCTTGAATCTTACACTTTTAAAAATTTTGGGGCCTTTTCCCAAAACAAATTTAACTTAAGAAATTAAGAAAAAAATCACTTTTCCCTCATGTAACTCATATTTTGTTTTTGACCCAAAATATTTTTGAGATCACGGTGTTTTTGATAGAATGGGAAACCCCCACTCACCTCACTAACTGGTTTAAAAAAAATATTGATATCATAATTTTTTGTGAAACAATAATCACAAATTTACAACTCTTTTTGAACCTTGGGAAAAGGGGGGTATACTATGCAATCCAAAGCAAAGATAAAAAATAAAAAAAAACCCCCAAATTTAAAGGTTTTTTATTTAATAAATTTTTATAAAAAACTCAAAAAAATCCCTTTTTATTTATACACTAAAGTTTTATAAAATGAAATAATTTTTCAAAGTTAAGAACATTAATTTAAATTTTTAAATTTTCAAATCTAAGTTTTCACAAAACTTTAAAATAATTTTTCCCTTCAGAAAAAAAGAATTTTAATTTTTTTTTAAATTTTTTGCCTTTTTTAAATTTTTTAAAATTTTGATAAATGGTTTAATAAATCTAAAAGTATGGAAACTTGTTTCCGGGTTTTAAAAAAATTTCTCTATACAAAAAGAAAAAGCCAAAAAGTTGATGAACGGGAAAAAATTATAATTGATTGGAAGAAAGGGTTTTGACCAAACCCCCAAATGTTTTTCTCAAGGTTTTAAGATTTTTAGCGGGAAAAAAAACCCAAAAATATAAAATTTGTTTAAGTAGAAAGGGTTTTTGGGGAAAATGGAAATTTTTTTTTTTTAAGCCTCCACTTGTGCGGAACCCAGAAAAGAATTTCCCTTTGTAAATTTTATTATAAATTTTAATTTTATGGTTTTACCAAAATGCCGGGCCCTTTAAAATCTAAATAGATAAAATTTTATCAAAAATCCAAACTGTTTACCCCGGAAACACAGCTTTCAAAATTTTTACACTAGTTAGCTCTAAGTGTACTGTGCTTTTTAATAGTTTTTATAAAAGGTAAATACTAATTGTAAAAAAACCCGAAGGACCTTGAAGAACCCATTCCCCCGGTCTAAATCTTATCTATTCTTTCTGGGTTTTTTAAATTTAAACCGGGAAATTTTTAAAAAAGATTACCCAATTTTAATTATAAAAAACCCAATTTTATTTCGATATTTTGAAAAAAGGGGTTTAAATTTTATATTTACAATCCTATATTATTTTAAAAAAAGAAGGGTTTGCTTATATTGTAAAACTTTTGGATACTGGGTTTTACCCCGGGTTGGGAAATAACACACAACAAATTTAAATTTTTTAAAAATTTTAAAACTATAATATTAAAATATTCTTTTAACTCCCAACAAGTTCATTTTAAAATTGGTTTTTAAATATGTTATTTAAAAAAAAATATTTGAATAAGATAAGGTAAAAAAAACCAAAAATTAAATATCTAAAGGGAAAACCCTTTTATAATAATTGAAATACAACATGTTTCCTTGGGAACAAAGACTAACATTGCCTTTGATTTATAAAAAACTTTAAAATATGATTTTAAACTAAGATTTAAAATAATATTAAAAAGCCAATAATTTAAAACGGGTACTGTAAAAAAAATAATATAAAACGACATTTTTGGGGATGAATTTTTTCCCCAAAAACGATATAAAAAGAATAATAAATTACTAAGAATTTTAATCACACCAAGATACTCTGCCATCTATTTAAGGTATTCCCTTTTTAAAAACTTGTTTTTTTTAGGGAATTTTTCCCAAAATAATAAACTCTTAAATTTTAAAAAGATAAATTTATCAAGAAGTTGTATAAGGTTTTAAATGAAACATACTTTCCTGGGCACATTTTTAAATACAAATTAAAAAGTGTTGAAATGTTTTTTTTCTATTAATATTGATTTTTACGGGCTAATATACCGCCCTTTATTATAACAAACCTAATAACCCAAAACAAATAAAAAAAATACCACTTTATTTTTATTAAATTGGTAAAAACTTTTTCTTTTTTTAAATCAATGTACCCTGGGGGTTTAATTCCCCGTCAGTTTAAAGTTAGAGATTAATTTTAAAACGAGATGGATTGTTTTGAAAGATTACCCTTTTATTTTTTGTGAAGCAAAAAAAAAATGGCCAGGAAAAAAATCCGCTATAAAGAGTTTTTCATTTTAGGCCAAATTTAAATCAAGGAGAATAAAAAAATTTTTATTTAAAAAACATTTTTCAGATATTAAAGATGTTTTGAAAACGTGTTTGAATCCGGTCTAGATCTAAATATTTTTGTTTAATGAAACCCCAAAATTTTTAAAAATGAAAAATTCCCCTCCAAAAAATCAAATTAAATTATCAAAAAGAAAACCCCCCCTTTTCCAAATTTCCCAAAATTTAAAAAATTCCAAAAACAAAAATTTAAAATTGGTGGGTCGACAGGTTGAGAGATTTACTCTCATTCGAAAAAAAAACCAAATTTATTTTCCCCAAATTTTAAATTCAAAAAATATCTCTTTTAAAAAAAAATAAAGAAATTACAGTTGAATAACCCGATGACCCTAAAAAATTTTTATAACCCTTTTGAACTATTTTTTAAAAAAAATCACAAATAATTAAAAAAGGTTTACTGACCCCTTTAAAATTTTTTCAGTGATAAACCTCTTGGCGATGTTACAGAAATTTTCAAAAACACCCAAATAAAAAAGAAATTTAAAAATTTAAAAAAAAAATTTTTAAATGGCGGCATGGAAAAAAAGATATACACCTGAACAACATTTTTGAGGAGGGGAAAAATCAAAAAAATCATATACAGGGAATTTTTCTTCAGGAAAATTGGGGGGATGGATTCAGAAAATTTAAAAAAATTTTTTCAAAAATTCATAATGGAAATTCCAAACAAAATTAAGGTTTTTTTTTAATAATTTCCCCTTTAAAAAATTTTAAATTTTCCAAATCAAATTTTAAATTTTTTTTTAAAAAATTTGGGGAATTTAATATAATTTTCTTCCCCAAACTTTTGTCAGTGGTTTTATTAAAAAACGAAAAATTTTCCACACAATTTTTTTTCCACAAACCCTTTTGTAAAAACTTAAACTTTATTTCAATTTTTTTTTTTACAACGCATATTTCTTTCCATTTTTAAATTTTTTACACTGTATTTTCCCCTATCCCAAATTTTTTTTTGGCTTTTTTTAAAAAAAATTTCTTTGCGAGAGTCTATAGTTTTTAAAACGAAGCTCTGACTTATGCAGAAAAATATCACACCTTCACTTTTAATGAATTTTTTTTTGCTGGAAAGGGTTTTGGTTGATTAAAAACCCGGGCAAAGCTGGCTCCCTTTTTTGGGTTTTGATAAAAGGAAATAAATTTTTACTTTTGGGTTATTTACCACTTAAAAAAAAAAAAATTTAGGAAAAAAACTAAATTTAAGGAAAAAAATTAAATGTTTAAAACCATAACCAAAATTTTTAAAAAATTTTATCAAAGACAGGGGGGTTTTTTGAAAAATGGCCCCCAAATTTTCCAAAATTCAAAATTTTTCCCCCATGAAAAATTTTAAACCCGTCAAAAAAAGACTCAATTAAAAAATCCCCCTAAAAAAAAAAAAGGGTTTTGGTTTCTCCTAAATTTAGGGTTTTTAAATTTGGGGAACTATCTTTGAAAATACAAAATTTAAAAAATTAAAAATCAAATATATTTAAAATTTTTTAAAATAACTTTTTACTGTCCACAATTTTTTTCTAAAAATAAAATTGATTTTTTTTTCGCAAGCAGGGGCAAAAATTTTTTTTCCAATTTAAACGTTACTTTTTTATAAAATGGCCTAAAATTTAAAAGAACCATGTAAATCGAGAAATTTATAAAAAAGCATATTAAATTTAACGTTTAAAGGGTATGGGAAAAATTTTAACCAACCCGTCAATCAAATTGAAATCGGGGGGAAAAAATTGGGCCCCACGTACCATTTTAAAGGAAAAAAAAAAAACTTATTTTTAAAAATTTTTTGGTTTTTTTGGTTTTTTTTCTTTTAAAAAATAATTTTCCAAAAAATGTTTTAAATAAAAAACATTACCCAAAAAACCTTTTTTATAAAAAAAAACTTACATTAAAATTTTTTCATTAAAAAAAACAAAATTTTAATTAAAAAAAATTTTATAAAAAAAAAATTTCTGGGGGCCGTTTTTTTTCCCCTTTTTGGGTTTGAAAAGGGGGAGTTTTATTTTTCTTTTGTAAAAGTATTTAAAATTTTTTCTAAATATTTTTTTGAATTAGCCTATTTTATTTGTTTATTTTTTTATTTTTTAGGCAATTCCCCCTTAAATATTTTTTTTAAAACAATTTTTAAAAAAATTCCTGATTCCCCAATTGGTAAAGGGAGGGGATATTTCCGTGTGATACGTACAATTTTTTTAAAGGGGAAGGGTAACAACACATTTTGGTTTAACTGGGACAAACCACACTTTAACAAAGGGAAAGGGGATGAGGGAAAACATTAAAAGTATAATCATTTGGTGAAGGAGAAAGGAATAAATTTAAAAACACTTTTATTATACAAAAGGGATTAAAAACTCAGCCTCCCATCCTTTGTACCAACAATAGGGAATTTTCAAAAAATAAATGGGTTTTTTAATGGAAGGTTCCCAAAATTTTTTCCTTGGCAATTCAAAAATAAAGGGATGTGGCGGGCAAAAAATTTCTATCTCAAAGGCAAATTTATAACTTCCGCCCGGCTTAAAATCATTCAACGCTATACACATGGCCGGTAACGCCATGTTTAATTTTCCCCCCGGATTGGACTCCCCTTTATTGGGTAATACTCAGGCCTACCAGGGTTTTTTAAATCCTCCAATTTTCAAAAATAAATTTTTTAAAAATTTCTTTTTTTACATTATAACAAAACAAAAAAAAAACAAGGAACTATTTAATTTACCAAAAATTTTGGTTTGGGACATTTTTAAAATAATTTTTTTTCTTGTTTTTTTTAAACAAATCTGGGTAACCCTTCAAATTTTTCAAGGAAAATAATATTTAGGAAATTTTGGGGGTGAAGAGAAAAAGGGGAAGGGGTAAAATTAGGGAAAACAAAAAAATTAGATTGAAAGTAGGGGGTTCCAGTAAAAGACACTTTAAATTGCCCAAAAAAAGAGGAATAAAGGGATGGTTTTGGAAATAGGGGGCTTTCATCACCAACTCTTGGAAAAACAACCAAAAATAACAAAACTTTTTTTTTTCCCCAAAAATTTTTCAATTAAAAAATTTCAAGAATTTTTTTGCTTGGTCAAAAAATGGAGGGACAAAAGGAAAAAATCGGGGGGCAAAAGGGGCCACGGGGGTATTTTGGGGGCCCCCCTTTAAGTATTTTGGAAAAAAATCAACTTATGTATTTTTCTCTTTTTTTTGGGGTTTTTTAATAATAAGTGAAATTAATATTTATGACTAGCAACTGAACAAAAAAACCAAATTGACCAGAAAAGGGACATTTTCCCCAATGTTTATTTAACTTTTTTTATTATAAATAAATTCAAAATGCCCTACAGGCCAAAATCCCCAGTGGAAACTTTTGTTTTAAGTGTTTCTTTTTTAAAATTCCGCGGAAAAAGGTCGAAAATAAATTTAAAAATTTTTTGGCAGAAAAAATCAAATCAATGTAAAATTTTTAAAAAATCGAGCAGTGAGAAAATATAAAGTTAAACCCAAAATTCCCCCGGGTATCACCCCTCCACCAGCCCCGTCCCCTCAAGTAAAAAATAATTTTGGCAAAAAACCCCAAAAATTTAAAAAGGGTTTCAAAAAATTTTTTTCAAAAGAAATTAAAATTTAAAAAACACCCAAAAAGAAAAACTTAATGGGGGAGAAATTAAAAAATTTATTTCTGGAAAAAAAAAAATAAAAATTAAAATTAGCCACTTTTGGGGGGAGCTTTTGAGAAGACCCCGGGGAAAAAACCCCCAAACAATCTTGAAATGTTCAATGCGGGGAAAGAAAACCCTTCTTTATCTCTTGGAAAAACATAAAAAATTTATAATTTGACAAAAAAATTGGAATTGTACAAAAAGTACAAATTTTTATACCAACCCAAAAAAAATTTAATCCTGTAAAATTATCTTTTAAAACCAAAGAATTTTCAAAAAACTCTAAATTCTTCTCAAATGTTTAAAAAACCAAAGCTCAAATGGTTTATGTCAAAGATCTCACCAATAATACCCATGCTGCGTCCTGAACGGGCCCCAAAATTTTTAAACCAAAATAATGGTAAGTGAACAATACAGTTGTATTTTTTTAAATAAAAAATAATTTAGAGTCAAAAAGGGAGACGTAAGAAAAATTAAAAAATTAATGTTTTTGAAAAAATTATTTGTTTTAAAAATTTTTTTTAGTAAGATTTCTTAAAAGTTTAGTGTGTTTATTTCAAATTTTAAACTAGCCCTTACAAAAAGATATATTTCAAACTTTTTATTTTTAAAATTATAAATCTTTAAAATATTATATAACAATTAAAAAAAAACCTTTAAAAAAATTTAATTCTAACAAGACAACAAAAATAATGAGCTTTCCCTTTTCAAAACCCAAAAATTTGCCCAACTCACCATGAGTTGGGACTGTTTAACTAAAACCCTTACCTACACAAGAAAAATGAAATTTGGTGAAATCAGAACTAAAAGGAATTGTTTTATAGACCTCGCCACCAGAAGAAACCAGAGCGAGAACCAAACACAAAATAAGAAGAAGAACGTAATTTATCGCAAAAAAATGCAGAAATAATTGTTTAGAGCCAGGAAAGACCCCCGAGCAAAAAAAAAAAAAAAAATTGTTGAAAAGATAACTCCAAATTTAAAACCAAAACAAGTGAACTTGTAGGGTAAGCTTTTTTTTGAATGGAAAAATGGTATAGAGCCATTATGGCACTAAGGGAGGCAAAAAAAGCTAGAAAGAGGGAAATTTATTTAAAACCCTCTAGCTTATGTCTGTTCAGTGGTTTTAAAGTTGGTTCTACCACACATTTTAGGGGTTTGAAATGAGAGTTTTTGGCCCACCCTTTTTCCCATAAGGCTAGCTTTTATCTAATCCTTGAATGAAGTGGATCACTTTCTCCCAAAAAGGCCCAATTTTTTGTCTAAACCTTTCCCTTTTTTTTAAGTGGGGGCCTTTCCTCATAAGGGAATTTTTGATCTACCCCTTAAATGAAAATAGATTTCTTTCTTCCTTTGGATAATATTGATCTACCTCCTTTAATGAAGTGGATCCTTTTTCCCCTAAGGATAATATGGATATACTTCCTTTAATGAAAATGGTCCACTTTCCACATAAGGCTAAAATTGAATCTACCTCCTTTTAAAGAAAATGGGGTCACTTTCTCTCATAAAAGGGTAAAATTTATCTACCCCTTTAAAAGAATAATATCTTTCTTCCCTAAGGATAAATTGAATTTTACCCCTTGGGAAAGAAATGGAACACTTTTCCCCCCTAAGGATAAAATGGGGAAAACCTCCTTAAATGAAATAGAAATTTTTTTCTTTTCCAAAAAAGGGTAAATTGAAACTCCTCCTTGAATGAGTGGATTTACTTTCTCCCCATAAGGCTAAAATTGATCTAAAATCCTTAAAAAGAACTAGATTTTTTTCTTCCATAAGGGTAATAAATTTAAACTAACCCCCCTTGGGAAAGAAGTGGATCACCTTTTTTCCCATAAGGTTTAAAAAGGAAATACCCCCTTGAAAGAAAGTTGGGTCACTTTCTCACAATTAAAGGGAAAAATTGATCCTCCTCCTTGAAAAGAAGTGGATCACTTTTCCCAATTAAAGGGTAATTTTTTATCTTTCCTCCTTTAATGAAAATAGAATTTTTTTCTTCCATAAGGTTAAAAATTTAACTAAACCCCCTTGAATGAAGAAGATTTCTTTCTTCCAAAAGGGTAATATTGATTACCTTTCCCGAAAGAAGTTATCACTTTTCCCCTTAAGGCTAATAAATTTATTTACCTCCTTGAAAAGAAGTGGATCACTTTCTTTCCCCTAAGGCTGATATGAACCCAACCCCCTTGGGAAAAAAGTAGATTTTTCTTTTTCCCATAGGCTAATATTGAAACCCCCAAACCCCCTTGAATGAAGTTGTTTTTTTTCTTCCATAAGGGTAATTTTTTATTACCTCCTTGAAAAGAAGTGGATAAATTTTTCCCATAAGGGTAATAATGATCTAACTCCTTGAACGAAGTAGATTTTTTTTCTTCCATAAGGCTAATATTGAACTACCTCCTTTTAAAAGAAGTAAAATTTATTTCTTCCATAAAGGTAATATTTTATCTAAACCCCCTTGTTTTAAGTGGAACACTCCTCCCCTAAAAGGGTAATAATGAAACTACCTCCCTTTAAGAAATTGATTTCTTTCTTCCAAAAAGGGCTAAAATTTTTTTACATTTTTTGGGTTTAAGTGGGGTCACTTTCTCCCTTTAAAGGGGAATTTGGATCTACCTCCTTTTAATGAACTGGATCACTTTCTCCCCCAAAAAGGGTAATATTGATTTTAACCCCCCTTGAATGAAGGGATTTCCCAAAAAGGAAAAAATTGATCTACCTCCCCTTAATTTAAGTGGATCACTTTCTCCCATAAGGTAATATTGATCTACCTCTTGATGAAGTAGATTTTTTTTTCTTCCATAGGCTATATTGATCTACTCTTGAATAAGTAGATTTCTGCCTTCATAAGGTTTATTTTAAATCTACCTCCTTGATTGAAGTGGTTCACTTTCTCTCTTAAGGCTAATATTGTTCTCTCCTTAAATTTGAAGTGGTCATTTCTTCCTAAGCTAATATGGATCTACTCCTTGATTAAAAGGTTCGTTTTTCTTTCTTCATAAGGCTAAATTTTATCACCTCCTGAATGAAGTGGTCCCTTTACCCCAAAGGGGAAAATAGTTATCAAATTTCCTTTAATGAGTCGATTTCTTTTTTTCCATAAGGTAATATTTTTCTACCCTTGAATAAGGGGAAACCCACTTCTCCATAAGGCAAAATGTATTTTCATCCTTTATTGAAGTAGATTTCTTTCTTCCTTAAGGCAAAATATTAACAAACCCCTGGAATGAAGTTGTTTTCTTTCTTCCAAAGGCAAATATTGATTACCATCTTGAATAATTGATTACTTTTTTTCCTTAGGAAACCCTTTGACTACCCCTTGAAGGAATAGATTTCTTTCTTCCATAAGGCAATATGGATCTACTTTGAATGAACTGGATCACTTCTCTTTTTAAGGTTAATTTTGATTACCTCCTTGATTGAAGTATTTTTTCTTTCTTCCTTTAGGCAAATTTATTGATCTACCCTTGAATAAGGGGAATACTTCTCCTTTAGGCTAATACGGGATTTAACATCCTGGAATGAAGTGGATCATTTTTCCCCTAAGCGGATTTGACCTACTCCATGAATGAATAGATTTTTTTCTTCCATAAGGCTAATATTGATTACTCCTTGCCCGGGAAAGTTGTTTCCCTTTCTTCCATAAGGCTAATATTGTTTTTACCTCTTGAATGAATGGATCATTTTTCCTTTTCCCATAAGGCAATTTAGACAAACCTCCTTGAAGAATTTAGATTTCTTTCTTCATAAGGCCTAAATTGATTACTCATTGATGAAGTGGTTCATTTCTCTCAAAAGGGCAAAATTTATCAAACTCCTTGAAATGAATAGATTTCTTTCTTCCATAAGGCTAATTTTGATCACCTCTTGAATAAAAGGGATCATTATCTCAAAAGGCTATTATTTATCTACTCTTCATGATGTGGGATTTCTTCTTCCATAGGGTAATATTTATCTACCTCTTGAATGAAGGGATCATTTCTCCATAAGGCATTTTAAATCTACCTCCTGAATGAAGGGGAAATCACTTTCTCCATAAGGCTTTTTTTAAATCTTCCCTCCTTGAATGAAGTGGATCACTTTCTTCCAAAAGGCAATATTGATCTAATCCTTGAATGAAAGGGATTATTTTTCCCCCAATAAGGCTAATATTGATCTACCTCCTAAAAATGGAGGGGTCCTTTCTCCCAAAAGGCAATAGTTATCTAACCTCCTTGAATGATTTTGATTTTTTTCTTCCTAAGGCAAAATATTGTTTTACCTCCTTGAATGAAGTGATTTCTTCCTTCCAAAAGGGGTAATTTGATTTTACCTCCTTAAATGAAGTGGATCCCCTTTTCTCAAAGGAATATTGATCACCTCTTGAATGAAGAGATTTCTTTCTTCATAAGGCTATTATTGATCACCTCCTTGAATAAAAGTAGTTTTTTTTTCCATAAGGCAATATTGATCTACCTTTAATAGTGGATCACTTTCTCTCATAAGGTTTAATTGATCTACCCCCTTAAATTTGAAAGGATCACTTTCTTCCATAGGCAAATTTATTGTTTTACCTCCTTGAATGAGTCGATTTCTTTCTTCCAAAAGGGGCTATTTTTATCTACCCCCTTTTTAATGAAGTGGATAAAACTTTCTCCATAAGGCTAATGGGTTATCTCCCTTTCTTGAATGAAGTAGATTTTTTTCTTCCATAATTAATATTGATCACCTCCTGAATGTAGTGGATCACTTCTCCCATAAGGTTAATAATAATCAAACTCCTTGACGAAGAGATTTCTTTTTTTCCTTAAGGTAATATTAATCTACCTCCTTGAATGAGTTGATTTCTTTCTTCCTAAGGATAATATTGATCCCCTCTTGAATGAGTGGATCACTTTCTCCATAAGGAAATATGATCAAAACTCTTAACGAAGTAGATTTCTTTCTTCATAGGCTAATTTTGATCTACCTCCTTGATGAGTAATTTTTTTTCCCAAAAGGGCCCTAATTTTATTTCGCCTTGAATGAAGTGGATAAATTTCCCCCTAAGGCTAATACTGATTTACCTCCTTAAATTTGAAGTGGAGACTTTCTCCATACCCAATTTTTTTGGGTTCTACTTCCTGAATGAGTAGATTCTTTCTTCCAAAGGCTAATATTAATCTACCTCCTTGAAGGGAGTGGATCACTTTCTCCCATAGGCTAATATAATTTACTCCTTGATGAATTTGGATCACTTTCTCCCATAAGGTTTAATATTGTTTACCTTTTGGGAATAGGGGATAACTTCTCCATAAGGCTATTATTAAATTTACCCCTTGAAGAAGTGATTTCTTTTTTCCATAAGGATAATATTGATCCACCTCTTAAATGAAGTGGAACACTTTTCCATAAGGCTATTATTGTTTCTACCATTGAATGAAGTGGACACTTTCTCCCATAAGGTTTAAAATATCTAACTCCTTGAACAAGTAGATTTTTCTTCCATAGGTTTAAAATTAAATTACTCTGAATGAATAATTTATTTCTTTATAAGGTAATATTGTCACCTCTTGAATGAGTGGATCACTCTCTCCAAAAAGGGCTAATAATGATCCTCTTGAAGAAGTGATTTTTTTTCTTCAAAAAGCTAATATTGTTTCTACATCCTTAAAATGAAGGGGATCCCCTTTTCCAAAAGGGTAATATGGATCTACCTCTTGAATGAACTGGATACTTTCTCCCATAAGGCTAATATTGTTTCCTACCTCCTTAAATTTGGAATATATTTTTTCCCCTTAAGGCAAAATATTTATCTACCTCCTGAATGAAGTGGATTCCCCAAAAGGGCCTAATATTGTTTTCCTCCTTGAAGGGAGTGATCACTTTCCCATAGGTAATATTGATCACCTCTTAATGAGTAGATTTCTTTTTCATAAGGCTAAATTGAATACCTCCTTAAATTTAAAGATTTCTTCCTTCCTTAAGGCTAATATGATTACCTCTTGAGGGGGAAAGGGGGGGGGTTTACTTTCTCTAAAGGCTATTATGATCTCCTCTTGAATGAAGTGGAACCCACTTCTTCCATAAGGCCAATTTTTGATCTACCTCTTGAAGGGAGTAGATTTTTTTTCTTCCAAGGCTAAATTTTTCTACCTCCTTGAATAAAGGGGATCACTTTCTTCAAAAGGCTAATATTGATCACCCCTTGAATAAAATTAGTTTTCTTTTTTCCTTTAAGGGATATCGATCTACTTCCTTAATGAAGTGGATCACTTTCCCCCCTTAAAATGCAATATTTTTTTACCCCCTTTGAATGATGTGGATGACTTTCTCCCATAAGTCTAATATTTATCTCCCTCCTTGAATGAGTAGATTTCTTTTTTTTTCCCAAAAACTAATATTGATCTACCCCTGAATGAAGTAGATTTCTTTTTTCATAAAGCTAATTTTTGATCTACCCCCCCTTGGAAAATTTGAAAAGGTAGTTTCACTTTCCCCCATAAGGAATATTGATCTACCTCCTTGAATGAATGGACACTTTTTCCTAGGCTAATTTTTTTCTAACTCCTTGAATGAATTTGATTTTTTCTTCCATAGGGCAAAAAATTTTTTCCTCCTTAAAATAAAATGGATTTCTTTCTTCATAAGGCTAATATTGATCACCCCTAAATTTATGTACCTTTCTTCCATAGGTTAATAATGACTACCTCCTTAAACGAATTTAGATTTCTTTTTCCATAAGGCTAATATTAATTTTCCTTCTAAATGAAGAGTTTAAAAATTTCTTCCTTTAGGCAAATTGATCTACCTCTTGAATGAATTGATCACTTTCTCTAAAAGGGTAACATTGATTACATCCTGGATGAAGTAGATTTCTTTTCCATAAGGCAAAATAATGTTCTACCTCCTTGATTGAAAGATTTTTTTCTTCCATAAGGCAAATATTGTTTCTACCTCCTTTGAATATGTGGATCACTTTTTTCAAAAGGGTTAAAATAATGATCTACCTCCTTGAACGAAGTAGTTTTCTTTCTTCCATAAGGCTATATTATTCTACCTTTTTGAATGAAGTAGATTTTTTTCTTCCTTTGGGAAATTGATTACCTCTGGAATAAATTTGGATCACTTTCCTCAAAGGGCTAACATTGACTACCTCTTGAATGAATTAGATTTCTTTCTTCCTTAAGGCTAATATTGATTTTACCTCCTTGAATGAAGGGGATCACTTTCTCCATAATTTCTAATAGAATCTACCTCCTGAATGAAGGGGATACTTTTCTCCATAGGCTAATATTGATTCCTCTTAATGAAGTAGATTTTTTTTCCATAAGGCTAATTTGAATCTCCCTCCTTAAATGAAGTTTTCACTTTCTCCATAAGGCTAAAAATGATCTACCTCATGGAATGAGTGGATCACTTTTTTCATAAGGCTAATATTGATCTACCTCGAATGTAGTCTATTCTTTTTCCAAAGGCTAATTTTATCTACTCCTTGAAAAAAGTGGATCATTTTCTCCCATAGGTAATAGTTATCTACCTCCTTGAATAAAGATTTCTTTCTTTTTTTAAAATTTAATATTGTTTCTACCCCCTTGAATGAAGTGGATCACTTTCTCCATAGGCTAATAATAATTACCTCCTGGAACAATAATTTCTTTCCCATAGGTATTTTTTAATTACCTTTTTAATTTGTTGATTTCTTTCTTCCTTTAAGGCTAATATTGAAAAACCTCCTGAATGAATTGGTTCACTTTCTCTCATAAGGCTACATTGACTACTCCTTGATGAAGTAGTTTTTTTTTCTTCCATAAGGTTTAATATTGATTTACCTCTTGATTGAAGTGGATCACTTTTCCCCATAAGGCTAATATAATTACCTCTTAAATTTAAATTTGGGATCATTTTCCCATAATGCTAATATGGATCTACCTCTTGAATGAAGTAGATTTTTCTTCCTTTAAGGCTAAATTATTCCCCTCTTGATAAGGGGTCCTTTTTTCCATAAGGCTAATATTGATCTTACCTCCTTGAATGAAGTCGATTTCTTTCTTCTTAAGCAATTTTTTGTTCTACCTCCTTGAATGAAGGGATCTCTTTCTCCCATAAGGCTAATATTTATCTACCCCCTTGAAGAAGTAGATTTTTTTTTCCCCAAAAGGGCAATATTTATCTACTACTTAAATAGTGGATCATTTCTCCCATAAGGCAAATATTGTTCTACCCCTTTAATGAAGTAGATTTTTTTTTCCATAGGAATATTATCTACCTCCTTAAATTTGAAGGGGATTACTTTCTCCCATAAGGCTATTTTTTATCTACCCTTGAATGAAGTAATTTATTTTTCATAAGGTTTTAATTTGATCTACTCCTTGAATGAGTGGACACTTTCTCCCTTAAGGCTAATATTATCTACCTTTAAATTTGAGTGGTTTCCTTTTCCATAAGATAACATTTATCAGGGGGCGGTCATAAAATTATCTTGGGTGTTTTACATTTTTTTCAAGTTTTATCTTGCACCCTCCTTACATTGAGGCGGACTTTGCAATAATATTTAAAAAGGGGTTCAAAGTGAATTTTTATTGAAGAAATTTTGAAAAAATATTCAATTTTGTTTTGCTAATTAAATGGGATTGAAATATTGCAAGGTCAAAATATGTTATGATCAAATTTAATATATTCTCAAAAAATCAATATATATCAAAATTTTTAATTTTATTTTTTTTTATAAGCAAGATAGATCAAGATATATAATAATTAATATTAAAACAAATTAGGCATTATTGGGGTCATTTGGGAGAGTTTTCAGAAACAAATTTTTCAATAAATTTACAATGGAAAATTTTTCATATTTAAAATATATTTTTATTTAATACTACTCTCCAAAATTTAATTTTTTCAAAATTTTCTCAGAAAATAGTAGTTCCTAAACTATGTCTTTAGAATTTTAAGTTCGGAAAAAAAATTATTCATTTTTTTTTTACCAACACTTCATGTAAATTAATACAAAACTTTTTTGAATTGCTAAAAAAAAAATTCCCTTTGCAACTCCAACCTCTTTCCAAACTTGGATTAAAGTCCCGTTTGCGTAAACTCGGGGTTTCAGATTCTAATGGGGATAATTTTTAAAATTTGCTCGGGATAGACATTGCTAAGTACCGTACTCTACCGAGTGTCAAACTCCCAGACGAACGGAAACAAATGGGTGGTTTGTAAGAAGTTTTGAAACTTTGTGGGGGAATGATAGATGGTCCAAGCACCTTAACGGTCGGGCATTTTAATCTAAATGACGCAAGCAACTCCACACAATGTCCAGTTTCTCGCGAAGGCTGCGGGCACGAACGCAAGTGTGGCCACTCATAAAAATAAAGAAGAAAGTATTGTCGCTGCGACCGGAAAACTTTACGAAAGAGTTTTAAAAATATTTTTTACTGTCGTGGGTTTCCAAGTGTGGGCCACTCTAAGAAACAACCTGTCGCAAACGTGGCCCCTAGCCCAATCTAGTGGAACCCTTTTTTTTTCCTTTAAAGATAATTTTACCCATAATGTACGTCCGTTCATTTGATGATTTTGCTGCTCTTCAAGATCTATTGAATCTACCTGGATGGTACAAAACCCATATTTTTTCCCCAAAAGGGTCTCTCATTTATTTTAAAATGGGCCCAAAAATACTCCCGGGAAACACCTGTTTATTTTAAATTAAATGGATACTGCAGCCACATGCCAAACTAAAATTTTAATTTGATAGGGGCCCCATCAGATCTAGTTACCTTGTCGTGCTCCTCCTTTCACTCAACCCATCATTTCAGTCCCTGGAATAGAAATCAGGGCCCTTTTAAGCTTTTCCAAGCGAGGAAAATGGATTTAGCTTCGTCCCAATAGTAACGTAATCACTCCCTATAATTTAAATTTAAATTATTACGAAAAGATTTCTTAAAGCCAAAAAGGGGAAATTGTAGTCATATTTTTGGGGAAAAGAAATAATCCTTGAAACAAATGTTTCACTAATGCGGACTTAATAAATTAAAGGGTGAAGTAGAGAAGACACTTAGCTATACAAATATGTTATAACAATATAGGTAGTAAAATATTTGAAGGGTCTTTTTACTCAATGATTTGGTTAAAAAATTTGTAAAATTTTTTATGAGCTTCTTTTATATAGTATTTGGATTTAGTTTTAAAAAATTGAAAAAATTTTGGCTTGTACAAAATTTTTTTTATGAAAATACTTTCCTAACTGACTCAGGCTTTTTTTTTTAAAAAATTTTTTTAAAAAATAAAAAGCTTAAATTTTAAAAAGGGTACCTAATTTTCAAAAATTTGGGATTTTAGGGCTTTTCATTAAACTGCCTTTTAATTAAAAAATTAATTATTTTAGAATAATTTAAATTTACTGATTTAAATAAGCATGGTTAAATACACACTAACCCAGCGTAGCTCAACAGTGGACTTTTGGGAATTTCAATTACTAAACAAAAAAATAGCCCATTTTCAAAAACCTCGTGATAAAACAACGGCCTATAGTGAATTGGGGAACTGAAAAAAAACTGGGTTAATTAAAAGTCTTGTGTATTTTTTTTTTGGGTAAAAGGCCATGCAAAAGCAAAAAAATATTATAATTCACGACACAATTGGGTTTAGGTAACAACATTTTAAAGTTATTGTAGTGTAAATCTGGGAGGCACAATTTTTATTGCGATCAAATGTTTTGAAATTAAAGAATAACTAACGTTTATAATTAATTTACGGGGGACATTCCCCAGTAATTTTTCCAGCGCGCTATTATACCACAGAAAAAACTATTTTGCGACGTTAGAGGAAACGCAAAGACTTTGCGACAAGTTATTATGGCCGCCCAAACTGCGAGGGCAAATATTTTCTAATACTGACGCTAAGTGCGCGACTTTTTTACGGGTTTCCTTTTGGGTTTTGCTTTAAATAGTTTATGGTCGTTTTTTTGTAATTTATTAGGTGCTTTAACATTTGAAAAACGTGATCTAATATCTTCTGCAACCCAAAAAACAGCATGCGCCTGGCCAGTACGTGAATTTATTTTCATGTGATACATTTAAGCTCGCAGCCACTTTCAAAAATGTAGGCGCACTTTTCTGTCAGAACCACACCAAAAAACCTTTCGTCGTTGTTTTCTTATGGCAACGGACCCCTAATATAAAAAAATTAACTTATTTATAATTATAATTTTTACGGACTAACTTTGCGAACAATTAATTAACACAGTAAATCTTGTGCAATTACATTATATATTTAAAGAAAAGCATCACGAACAACTTATGGCAATTGCCCGAGTTTTGGGTTTTCCCTCAAGTATTTTTTGAAACAACCAAGTGGGGTTTTTCCCAGGACCCGTAGAGTATAGTTTTCCAACAACAATATTTGAAAACATTTTAACACAATGGTCATGGGTTTCATCAATTTACCCCAGATGTATGATTTCTAACGTATCGTCTGGAAATTTTCAACTGTCTTAAAACGAAATAAAAAAGAATATTTACTGTAAAATTTTTTAAAATTTCAATACACTTCAGTTAATATTTTTTTAATGTCAGAAAGGAAAAACTTGCAGATAAATAGGTTTAAATTCAGTAGTGTTACCCCAGAGTTGATTTGTATGTTTTCTTCATGTTGGTATATTTGTTGAGAAGCCATTGAAATTGGATTCTCCGCTTCTTTCCCTGGGGGAAAATTTGAAGCTACCATATTAGAGCTAAGTCAGCAGAAAATTGCTCTTTTGGTTTTATCGGTTTCGTTTTTCTTTAGGAAAAAATTGTTGGATCCTGTTTTCTTTTCCGGAATTCTTATTTTTGCAGTTTTTTTGGTTGGTTCTAGGTGATACTTCTTTTCGTATTTTTACCTGAATATTAAAATGGAAATTTTTCACCCGGTTATATGTGAGAATTCTACAAAATTAACAAAGCATCACCTTTAAGGAACTAAGATTGGCTTTATTTTCGGTCGTAATGCTACGTTTGGTAAATATTTCCACTTTTCATTTAAATCCTTCAATAAGAAATTGAAACTAGTTTGAACAAAAGCAAATATCGTGATTTACTTTTAACAATAGGCAATTTATTTTTAAAAAAAACCTTGACTTTCAAAATTAATAAATTTTTTTTCCCATTTTCAAAAAAGATAAACTTTCCTCCTTGGAACGGCTGACAAAAATTATTTTTCCAACGTTGTGAAATTCCTATCACACAATCCCTGTTTGAATAATAAACTTTTACACGATTTTTCTTTTTGGCATTTTTACTGTTCAATAATTTACACGAGTTTCCCAAAACAAAGGGTAATTTAAAGAACAGATTTTGCACATTAACAACAACGTAAATTTACTCAACCACTGAAGAACTGCACTATTGTGGGCTAGAAGAAAATCTTTTTTTCCGGACTGACCAGTCCCTATCAGTACCCCAGGGGCACATGGGTTTTTTCCTACCTATCAGCGGTATCCCCGTGGAGAAACCTATGGAGCGAAAGGGAAGGGGGGGGGGGGGGGGTGGCGGTTTTAGCCGCCAAATATTTAGGAAAAAAAGGGTGGGGGAAAGAGAGATAGAAAAAGACACTTTAAGGCCCCCATTTGTATAAATAGCACTAAACAGCGAAATTAGGGATTTATAGGGGCCCATAAAAGTTATCACTTATCTTCGCAATCATCGAAAAAAAAACTTATACCCCAAAACCTACTTTTCAAAAGCATAAAGAATAAAAAAGCATTTAGAGCAAACTCCGCCCCCTACTGATCAGAATGGACGTTTGGGAAAGTGTAGGTTTTCAGCAATGACCTATCCTATGTAACTCTAAAAATCAAAAGTGTTATCTACAAATTGATATTTTATTTTAAAGGCTGTATAGATTGGACTGACCGGAAGATATCTTTAAATTCGATATAATGAAAACATTATTGATTTTAAATGCAATAGATGCCCATCTTTATTCGCCAACATCTAAAACTTTCCGGGCATCCCAAACAATTTAATAACTGCGTGAAAATTTTTCAATACTCTTTAAAATGACTCAATATGACATTGCGGAAAACCTTACACCTCTAAACAGGGAATTTTGAACAGCAACAAACATTTTAATTAAAAACAAATAAACAAGGGTATTTAACTCTAATTTATAGAAGATTACAAACTACCTTTTTATCATGCCAACTGTATGCTTTATTATCAATCAAACAAATTGAATATAGAATTTATGTTTTAAATTATTTTGAGGTGTTATTTTATGTTTCTAATCAAAATACTCGGTCATTAGGTAAATCGAAAATATACTAATTTGAGTCTTTGAATATCTTCTTATTTTTATTATTTTTTTATACATTATAATTTTTTTATAAATGATATGTTTAACAATAATACAGTCATCTGCAAATTAATAGGGTAAAATAGGGCCCCCCGGGTTGCGGGCCTCTAGTCTCGAGGAATGTTGTAGTAATGTTAGTCTTTTTACAATAAAAAAAATTTAAATAGCTACTTGATTTGTAATAGAGTGCTGCTTTAATCTAATTTAGTTTCGTAATGAGTACCGCATTTGTGTATAATGTTGACTATTATTGGATTGCGACAGTTAGGAAACATTTACGCAAAAAACACTCCAAAACTACAGTCCAGATTTCAGCTGAAACGGCCATCATGGTAAAATAAAATTTTAACGATTTTAACGTCTATTTGCGTGATACCGATATGTGCTACGATAATAATAAAATCTATATTAAGGGTTTAAAATAAATTTAAGATCATTTTACGATTATAATTTGAGAAAAAGGGATTCGAATTAAAAAAATAAAGCTAATTTTAATTATATTATTTGCTAAGTTCTTTTTAATTTTTGGTATACTGTCAAATTTTAAATATTTTATTCATTTACAATTACGAAACTTGCTGGACTTATTTATAAAATGGTATTTTAAAACAATATTATATGACGTGTATTATTTAGAGTTAAAATAATCTAACATCTGATTTACAAAACCCCCAAAAATTTAAAATTTTTCTTAAAATTTGACCAATATTGACGTTCATTTAACGGAAATGACTGTAATAAACCCATAAACATTCTTTTGTTTATTTCGTTGAGTAGCTTGAAATAAAGATTTTTTTGTTTAAAATTTCTTTATATTGTAAATATGAGCCTGACCAAAATTTTTTTTCTTTCTTCTGGTTCTTGATAAGTTCAGGAGGTTCAATGAATGTTTAGAGCTGTTGGGGACTACATGTTGGGACACAAATATGTCGAGGTTGGGAAACTAGAAGGTTTGGGACATTTGCTTACTTTTAAATGTACTTTGTCACATGCGTTTGGCTCAATAAATTTTGAGAACAACGGTATATAAATATTTAAACACACGATGAAAAATAATGTAATTGTGTTACTGTCCGTTTTTGAAGAAATCACAGTTCAATTAATTTTTTAAATTTTATGAAAAATCCTAGATGCAAGGAATCGATGTTGGGATTTTTATCTTAGTATGATAATGCTATTCCTTTAATTTAAAACCCGAATTCGTCTTTCGTGTTCGGGTCATTTTTACTGATAACTAATACGGGAAACTTGAGTTTGAGTTTGAGATATTCAAAGATATTAATTAGAATTTCACGTTAAATTTAAACTTATATCACATCTAAGCTAAATAACGTTCCTCCCAAAGGGTAAGATGACACAGTATGATCGCTGCATATTCTTGGTCAGTCTATATAGTTAAAGGTTTCACACATCCATCACAGACTCAACATTTAACTATGAGTGAGGAATGAGCTGAAAAATGTGATGAATCTAGATTGTGTAATTAGAGGGATCTGTGCCTTAAGCCAAATATTCGAGCTAATTCCCGTGTCGGTGCTTTTTTTAACTAATTTAAATTTGATATAATGTATTAACATTTTTATTAGAGGATTTTGAAAATCTTATTACTAAAATTTCAAATTTTACCGTTAATATTTTTTGTTAAAAAATATTAATTTAGAATTAAATTTTTTTTTGTTTCGCAGCTAAGGACTGGCATTGCTGCTAACAAAATCATGGGCAGACTCTTACCATTTGGGGTTAAAGCGCCGGGTATTCAGCTAACTTCAGATGGTGCCTCCACCCCAGCCCAAAGGGGTTTCACCCAAAACCCTGATCCTTTTTGTGGCCGTCGCACAAATCACTTCTTTTAAAAACAGGAGGTCGATGTGTCGGATTTTTAATAATTTTTATATATTAGTATTTTATTTCGATTAAATGATGTAATTCCCGCAATATTTCATGCCTTAATCTCACATAACCAACACAGTTATTACTACCAATGTGGTTATTGTATACCCACTCAAGTAAACATGTTTTACTTTTAAAACCTCCAAATTAATTTGAAAATGTAATGAAATTATTGTGCAGTTATAATCTCTAAAATTATAAATTACATTGTTGATTATATTTATAAAAATAATTATTGTACTCATGAAGTTTCCCGAAATACAAATAACTACATGTTACTACGATATAATATTTATCTACCATTGTCGATAATATGGAGGTCAAAAATTCAAGTACGTCGATATTCTGTATAAATAAAAAAGTATTTATACAAATAAATACTTTGGTATCAATATCAGAACAATGAAAGTTAAAAATGCACGTCAACCATTTTTGTTACTAAATAATTGGAGACGATTTTCTTGATTACATTTTTTTTTGCCTATTATAGTTCCTTCAGGATTTGTGATATTTAGGAGCAAAAAACAATTTAAGTTATTTGTGTTTAAATTATGTGAGAATGGTTCTAACTTAAAAAATTCATTTTCTTAAGATCCATGATTATTTTTGATTTATACTCTTTAGGCGCGTTTAATGAAAAATATGAGAGTGAAATTTTAAGATGCGGCGCATCACTCTAACACAAAGTAACAGTTTGAAGCTAAACCGCTCATTAAGTCCGAAAAAAAAAAGCTACCAACAAATTAGAATAGAACCTCTCGTTAGTCGCGCATGTTGGTACGCTCGTCGCTCTGATCACTGTTTTCATATATATAATATTTATCCACATGTTTCTAGTTTCTCCATTCACAACACGTGTTTTAGTTTCTACAAGTGCGAATTATATATGTGCTAATAAAATTATATTCAGTAGTGATTTTAAATTGATATTTTGATAATATTATTTACTATCGTAAATATTAGTTGAAAAAAATTGTGCTTATAGACTTTTTCAAGTGCTACAATATAATTGAGGTTAACTATCTCGTATGTATGATTTTTTTATTTACCATAATTAATAATAATATTATTATAATTATTTTGTTTGTATAAAAATATTTATTATTGGTTATTAATATTTACAAAATAAAGAAATAAAATTAATTAAAAGTTTAATAAAAAATTTGTGATAAAATTTAAATCGAACATCAAATTAAATATTAATTTCTAATATTATATTAAATTGAATAAAATAATAAATTTTATAAAAATAAATGAACAAATTTAATAAAAACTTTTTTGATAAAAATGAGAAAGTGAATATTAAATTAAGAAAAAATAATAAATATTTAAAAACATGATTAAACTTGAATTCAATTTTTGAATTTATTTATTAAATTTATTTCATTTACTTTTTAAAATAATAAAATAATCAACAATAAATATTTAAAATTAAGAATCTTATAATATTTAGTACAAATTATGTCTATATATATTTATTACTTCTAAATTTTTTTTGAATAATTATTATATATAATTAAATATTTTTATTGATGCCAAAGAAGTATAACTTCTCTCGCGCGTACATAAGTACACACACCCATTTTTTTATTTTGTGTATAGAAATGACTGTTTATCAGGACAGTGTCGGTCCCAATTCCTATGAATTATCGACAAGCTGTTGTCTTAACAATTTGTTGAGGATTACACGAAGGTTCTTCTTATCATCGTAGAATACAAGTGTAAACTAGAACAATGCACGATAATGTAAATCCCTAGCACATACTTCCTTCCTAGGGGAAAGTTGATTTGTGATATGTATAAGAACAATTGAAAGGGGTTAAAAAATCCCCTCCCCGGGAAAATTGGTAAAATCTTTGCTCTTACTCTTTTAAAAATTTTCCCATGTTTTGATTATTAAGTTGCTTCAGAAAATGAACGTTATATTACCTCAAATAAACAAAACTATTTATTTCGAATTTTAAAGTCACAATATTGTAGTTAAATACTAATATTGAAAAATGTTAACATTGTTTTTATTGCTTATAAATTACAAAGTGTCTTATCATAAATTTTGTTAGTATTAAAAAGTATAAAATAAAATTTTACAAGATTTTTTGCACCAATTTTCACGATAAAGCATTTCTAACATATTAAACCCTAGTTTTCACTAGAAATTTATTTCTTTGACTTTTGCCCCATCAGCTATTTATTATGTTGTAGATAAGAGCTAATTTTGGGCCCAAAAAATTTAAAACACTTATTATTTAATATTTCTTATATCTGTGCCCTTTATTGATGTATACATTGCTTGAAAACCCGCTTTTGTTCAGGAGATCAGGGTTTAATTTCCCAATCGTCGGTCTACTGATGGGAGGTTTTTCATAATTTTTTGTCCACTCTTATTTCAACCAAAATGAACCTCTACTTCTTCTAAGTTATTTTTTCCTTCCATTAGGTAATTTTAGTCCAGTGACTTTATGGTCTCTTTACGGATTCATTTTGAGCTAACTGACATTTTGTATGTTTTTTCAAGGGGTTTATAAATAATGTATCAAATGTCCCCCAATTAATTGTACAAAAAAAATTCTTTAGCCCATAATAAGTCTCAAAAATATATTTAAATAAATATCCCTTATCATTGTTCAATGAATTAAAGGGCTTTATTAAAATATGTGGATTTAAGAATTCCCACAAAAAAGTTTCGATACCGTCTCTCTGTTATTACAACTTTTTTTCTACGTATTAATGCTTAAAAACCAATATACTTATACTATAACTTTAATAATGTACTCTTTTCACTTTATTATCCCTGTATACCTAATCCACGATCATCACATTCTATGAATTATGTTTCTTCTTTTTTCTCCTCGTTTACTTCTTGTTTTATTGTTTTTTTGTTAGTTCTGACAATATTTTCAACTTGTTCCAAATTTTTGAGTTTAAAAATTTTGAAAAGAAATTCATGTGATTTCTTAAAGTTTTGTTTAATACCTTCTACACTTTTTTTTATTATGTCCCATCTAAATATTCTTCATCTAGTGTAGCATTGATGAAGGATTAAACCAAACAATATTACCCAAAAATTGTTGAATAGTGTAAACCAAATTTTTTTCTACAGCCACACGTTGGTCCACACACTTTTACAGTTGCAGAAAATTATATTTAATGTGAATCTGGAGCAGGAGGTTGTAATGATCTATTTGGCTCCCAAATTTTAATTTTCACTAGCCATCTCCAGTATTCGGGATTTAACTCTTTAGCTAACAAAGTTTGCACTTTATGATAAACCTGCCATGGGTGTCGCTGAACTGCACTCTCTGTCGGTGGAAGTAAAGCTAGTTTTACAATTTTGTTAATTCTTGTAGACTTAACAAAGAACTAGTGTCGATGAATATCAATGGAAAATTCCATATCTGGACCACATATAACAATAAGATGAAGCATAGTAGAATAGAAATATTAATTACTTAGAACAATCTTCTGGCTTGAAAACTCACAGAAACTTGTAAACTCCTCACGTATTTATAAAAAATTTAAGATTTGGCTTAATCCCTTGTTAAAAGGGCAGATGCTGTTTCATATCCAGTGATTGCGTGTATAGGATAAAATATGATCTTTACTCCTTTCATATTGGCCGAGACTTCCTGGAGAACTATATTTTCCTTTAGAACTTCCCTTTAACTGTTTTCAGAAAGAAAACTCTTTCTTTGCAGGCGTGCAAGATAAAGGACTAAAATACTACTTATTCTCAAATATGTAATATATATTCACTGAATTATCGAGTTTGTTTCAGTAGTCAAAACGTCGGCATCATCTTGAGCTTATTTTTAACAATTAAATTACTAGTTTTCTACTTTTCTGATAACACCAAGATTAATCAGATTATTTTGTGTGTTGGAATTAAATTTTACTTGATTTCGTCGTAACATCATAGTTTCATCGAATAGAAGCGCTTGGTTGATACACAATGTTTGGAGGATGCGATGTAGTTCTATAGATTATAAAGTCTTTTCTGATTTATATTTAAATTCATCAAATACAACAATTGAACAAAATATTAAACTGCACCTGATTAATATATTTTTGCAACAATATGCTCTAAAGTATCAACTTGATGCCATACATCACGATGGAATAAGAAACCTCCATTGGTTACAAACGTAATTATTAGTTCAAACTATCAAACAAAGATGAATTTTAATTTTGCGCATTCCTATTTCATCAATGATCACCAATAGAAATGGGAGCCAATTCATAATGTAAGTTGTCACGGAGTTCTTCATCATATTTTTAAGTGACAATTTTAATTATATCATTAAATTATGTATCAACTATTTAATATTTTTCAACTTACCTTTTTTTTACTCTCTTTAAGCAACACCGCCTACATTTCAATACTGTAATCAATTTTCCTTAGGTTGAACTTTGATTTACTTTGACTATTTTACTTGTTTTGTTGACATGACCACAGATTATTTTTAGGAAGAAAATAAACAAATAACGGATGGTCTGGTTCTCAGAAGAGTATAACTAATTTTGTGTGAAATGAAGTGTTTTTTTGTTTGTGTAAAAGTTTTCCATGCTAGCAAGATGGCGACCATGGACGTACCAACGTTTCCAAGTATTATTTTATCGCTCATCATCCGTGAAAATTTGTTTAAAAAAAATATTAGCATTTGTAACCCGTTAAAGTTACTATATAAATTCAAGATATGTAACTTTATGAAATTTACGAATATGTATCACAAATTAGATATCACATCAGATGTTATAACAAACACGAGGGAAACAGTTACACATTTAAACGATAGAAATGATATATTTTTGTTCAACCCACATTTGAAATATTGTACTCACATGGTCTAAATAATCTCATACTTGTTTGTCCAACATAATATGTGCTACGCACATTTGCACCAACCTAACCAGTTTACACGACCCTCGCTCTCACACCTCTCATTGCTATTCTCACGCACTGTCTATCCTGTCTTCTTTCGCAACAACCAGTCTCGACAACCTCACATAATAAGTTTGGTGAGTTTCTGACAGACAAAACTCCATTACTTTCTGCTCGTACATATGTAGCAATTTTAGCTGGTCCAACGAAAACCCAAATCTAAGGAAATTTGTAGCATTGAATCATCGTTATAAAGAAAACAGGTCACTTTGGATCTGTGAAGGCGAACGCTGGTAGGCTGAAATGCCGCAGGTCAATTTCATTGGAATAGGTAACTCTTCATTTGTGGAACGCCTCATGAATTCAAGTAATACGGCGATTAGCACATGTCATCACCTGTCACAGATGTTTATGTGGAGAACAGTAAAGATGGCCCATTATTGTGACCATTCCAATTATAATCTGTACAGAAATTTAATACGGCTCTCAATTTGTAACACTGGGGACATTCTGTGAGTGTATGATTCAACACCACGGTAAATATCCACCAATTCATCAGTAGAATATTGTAAAGTATGAGTAAGATTAACTAGAAATTTGCGTATAACCGAACGGGTAGTAAGACGCGGGCTAATAATAATAATAATAATAATAAACTAGAAATTGCGTTGGCAATATCCACAACTAACAAATTCTGGTCGACACTAATCTAAAAAGACATCCTGGAGGTCCATTGACAATATCAATTCTCCATCAACGTTTGGGATGGAGTTGTGGGTGAATTCTACTAAGGCTGTATGAAATGCCTGCATGACTACAGAGTGACAATTACCAAACACTTTAAAAAGACATTTTCCCAAACCAATGGATGACAATCCGCTGGCAAAAGCAGCTAGCCATTGTTTTTTTAAGAAAGGTGCATATGCACTTAGACCTTGCAGTGGACATTTTGAAAAAATCTATCCCAGGGGGGATTGTTTGGACGTTAATGGGTCTGCTGCGTGGCTTCGTGATCTCTCAATTTTCACACCTTGGGAATTCAGATTGTTTTATCCCTGAAGGGAATTGTGAACTCCCAATGGGAAAAACCAAGAACTCTGCAGAATGCCCAAAAGTTGATGCTGGGAATACTATTCGGTATGGGCCCCACATTTTCCCCTGAACACGACAATTCATGGGGCATGTGGGCGAACTGCGTTGTGAGTGCATTTGTAAACACTTCGAACTCTATATAAACGTGCAATTTTTCCTCTACACAGGTCAAATAAAAGACTATGACAATGGTAGTTTTTATTTGTTGTCTCTCTTAGTATCTCGATAAAGAAGCGGTCCAGCAATTAGTTTTTTTTCATTGTAGATTGCACTGCATCACTTTATTTTTACAATTACAATCACCGTGTTTAGTTGGAACGGGTGGGTAAGGGGGGTAAAAATAAGCTAAATCAATTTGTTAAAAATTAAATCAAAAAGGGTTTATCCATCAACCATTAGTTTTTCCCAGGAATTAAACTAAAATTATTAGTCATTTAAAAACTGTCTGGGGTTTTTGGATGTTCGTACCCAAACGCTGACCCCTTTTTATAACTACCGTTTTTGAAGGCGAGAAAGGGAAAAGAAAAAAAATCTGTGTTGGTAAAGGTTAAAGCCTACCGAATCTAGTTTTGTTGAAGAAAAAGAAGTGAGGAGTTTGGGGTTGGAGGACTCACCGGGCTGATTAGGATGGACCGTTAAAATTTTCCCTCGATACTAGTAAAATTTGGTAGTCATTGAAAAAAAAACACGGCCAGGGGACATTTTAAATTCCTTGAAGAAAAGGATTGGAAGGAGAATCTATGGTTCTGCAAAGAAAAACTGTGTGAAGGTTAGGGATTACAGATATAGAGGGGAAGAAGAAAATTTAGAGATTTTTGAGAAAAGGGGGGGGGGATGGTGAGGAAAGAGAGGAAAGCTATTCGATACTGGTCTATTTTTTCTGGCTCGTCTCCCTATCTACCACAATAATACATCCCAAATTTGAAAATAAAACACATTTTAACAATTTTTTCAGATTGTTTTGTTTCTATGACTACTTTCCCTAAAAGGAATTATAAGTTGGTTTTATATAAGAGAGTGTTCTTCATGGGGTCTATAGATATTATTTAAAATAATTAAACTTTTCATAATCATTTCAAATGGTGAAATCCCACTGACCCACGAATCGTAGAGTGGTTCAGGGGACTGTTTTATGACAGTAGCTCTTAGGTCGATCCTAGTTTGAAGGCCCGCCGCTTCATCTTGGACTGTTGTCACAAGGTAATCTATAACCATATAAAAACCAGTAGCAGCTGTCCTAAAATTTAATCATCTTAGATAAAAGATAAAAGAGTCACACTCTTCACGCTTATCTAAAGTTTTATTCAAAAATTTGCCCAAAAATAAAGAACAAATTCTGCTTGAATGGGTGCAGCAATTTACAAGGGTTTGTTTGTATACCCATGATGCATTGCAACGCCCAAATTGAAAAATAATGGTAACCAACAAGTTTTTATTTCAAAAACTTTTTCTTTTCTTGATATGTTGTTTCCCCCTTTCCCTTCCTGTTTCCCAACTTTTAAAGTGATTTGTAGCCTCTGACCCCGAGAAAACTTATTCTGCAAGCCCCGGAACTCTGACCCAGACCACTTAATTAAAAAATAAAAAACCCTCACACAATCAAAGGGGGCTTTTTAAATGTAAATAAAAAAATAAAAACTGAAAATTCACTTTTTGGGTGAGTCAGATTTTCGTTTAAAATAACTGTTTTTCCCCAGGGTTTTTGTAAAATAATTATATCGAAAAGAACTAGTTTATTACTATATTAATACAAATTTTAAAAAATAAAAAAAGGCGGGTTTTTTTGTCAACATCAGCATAGAACAAACAATGAGGACGGATCTAGTATTTCCCCAAACTGAGTTGGGGTTTCAGGATCTAAGATTATCATATCAGAATAAGGTGAAACAAGTTTTTTGGCGAGTGATTAATTGTTCATGTTCTGTCTTATTTCAACACTCCCCTCATCGTCATTAAAATTTTTTCAAGTCCAAGAGCACTTACTAATTGACTATGCCTAGAAGAGACCAATGTCTGGTGAGAACATCAGCTTCCAAAGTCCTTTCCCTTGGCTTGTAGTTGATGAAAAAAAAGTCTTTTAAACTGTACTTTTTCTCTAAAAGAAGTGTTCTTTTAAAACTGTATGGGTTTGGACTTTTGAGCTTTTTGATGTTTTACTTAGTCAACCCTTTGTGCATACCCAAAATTGTCATTAATTATTTCAATTGATTGGTGAGGCACACCCATGTCGGGTAATAACTGTTTTAGTGTATTGCTTCTTTTGCGCTTCTGTCATTGACATTTATTCTGCTTCCACTGTAAGCAGAGCCAAAATTCCCGTTTTCTTTATTCCCGTTGTTGGAAGTCAATGCAAACTTAAAACCCAGTACCCTGAATAAGATTGCTCTTTCTTCTCATGTTCCCCATAGAATCTAACACCAATAAGTTTTTTTTACTAGTTTTCTTGAAAACCAGGCGATTTTTTTGGTTTCCTTTAAGTAGTTCCAAACCCCTTTTGGGTTGCCATCCAATGCAATTTCTAAAAAACAGGTGTTGTCTGACTTAAGAAGCTAAACTGTTTTTTGTTATGTCTGGTATTTAGCCACAAAACCAGATACATGAGTGAACCAATAAAGTTTGATAAATAAAATTTTTTGATATTTCCAGGATTCTTCTGTAACTTCATGCCGCGTAACTTTGGAGTTGCAATATAGATTTACAGTCAGTTGTTCTGTATTCTTTGAAAAAATTCAATAATGTAGTTCTCCAAAGTTTCGAATTTCAAGGTTTTTCGTTAGTTCTGGTTTTAAATCATTAGCTGTTGGGGGGAATTCTTGATGCCACTAAAATTTGTCATCAACCATGTTTGTCCCCCCCCCCCCTTTTTTGTAGTAGTAGATGTGAAATAAAAGGGGTCCAGCTTGTGGGGACGAAAACCCAATTGCTATAGTTTAGAGTTCAACCTTTTATTCCTTTAAACCTCCCAGCTGTTTTAACCCATAAACTGCTCTTTTAAGTGGATTACTTTGCCTTATCTGTTTTTTGGGAAACTTTTCTAGCATCTTCTTTAAGCGTTGGATATGTAGTGATGGTTTTTGTTGTTCTTCTATCATTATGACACTTTAAAATTGTTTCACAACTGTTGGTTTTTCCCATTAAGTTTTCTTTCAAAATTTTCCCCATTGAGAAAGGCGGTCAAAATTTATCCTTTGGAGTAACTTTTAAATGTCTTGATTAAGGGGCCATTTCCAAGAATAACTTAATGAGCTCAGTTTAGTGACCGGAGCAAAAGTTTCCAACAAGTCAATTCCAGGGCGCTGAGCATTTTTTTTTTTTTTTTTTTTTTTTTCCCAAGGCGAGCTTTCCTTCTCTCTTCTGCCATTGGATGTATATTTTATTTTTATACCATTCTGCTACCTATCACATTGTTCACCTTTTCTCGATCTACATTTTCCCCAATTTTTCTTTTAAATTTAAAAGGGGGGGAGATTTTTTTTTTCTTCTTTCGTAGTATGTGTATTTTAAACATAAACCATAGGCTGAACAAAATTTTCATTTCCAAATTGTAAGTTTATGTTACGTTTGTCCTTGAGTTGTACTTGGTTTTATCTGGATCTTCGCTTCTTGGTCTGAGAGTCTATTTAGTTCTTATTATTTCATCAATATTTTATTCTTTAATAATTCTTTGTTGTCCTCATTAGGTTGATCATCTATTATTTATTGGGTTGTCTCTTTTTTTTTTCCCTTTTTTAACCCCAAAGAATTTTTTTTTGGTTCCCAAAACCCTGAATATCTTGTGATTTTGATTTTCATTCTTTGGGGTTTATCCATATTCTATATCTTTCGAAATTTCAGAATATCCGACAAAAATTCTTCATCTGTCCTGGAAGAAAACTTTCCTTTGCCAATTATTTTGTCAAAACGAAATGCTTTTTTTGTCAATTATGAAGATGTCTAACCGATGGAACTCTTACTACCCATTTTCCAAAAAAAGTTGTTTTACCTTTGAGGATCCTCGATAGATTCCTTTTACGTAGTAGTTTTGCTGTGTGAATTGCCTCTGCCAAATGATGGGTTCAGGTTTTTTCTCCAACATGAGACTAGACTTTTCTAGTAAGGTTCTATTCAGCCTCTTTTAAAAAAATTTTTTTTTGTTGAGAAGGTATGCGGTGTAGACAGCCGGCCTCTAGATTCCACATTTTTTTAGAAAACTCTTTAAAAATCTTTGTTGCAGTATTCTGAGGTTTTATTATCAGGAAATTTTAGAAATTTAAATTTTTTTTTTTCTGTAAAAAAATTTAACCCCCTTTTTTTATTAACTTAAAAACTTTAGAACTTCATTTTATGTTTTAAGAAATAAACTTGGCTGTAGCGCGTTACCTCATCTTTAAAGGTTACCCAAAAAATATTGAATCTGCCCGAGGATTTGACTTTATAGGGTCAAAAATATCCCAAAAGCATTTATTCCAAACATTGAGGTTTTTGTAACTTCTCTGGCAGAGAAAGGGGGTCCCGGTCCCAAATTTTCCCTTTTTATTTCATACCTCACAATCATCAACTGTTACACTTTTTTGGAATCAAAGCCTTCCAATGTTGCATTTTTGCCGCCAACTTTAAATTTTTCTTCATTTAAGCGTGCAAGTTTTCTATGCCATTTTTCTATTTCATGTTCTTTTTGGGGCACTTTATTTATTACTTTTACAGCCTTAAAATCAATATAAAAAAAACCAAATTTGACTTCTTAGCTTCTAATAATGGTATTCCATGAAGACCTGTCACTAATGCTTGTTTCTTTTTGAACAAGACATCGAAATTTTACTCTTTATCATTTTTGGGTACTTGGGGAGTAGGTTTTTTGGTCAGACCTGGTACAAACAATGTATTAGGCAAATTAATTTTTTTTCGAAACTTGCATTTTGATTTTAAAATAGGCCACTACAATAATAGAAGCTGTATGATCTCAAGGACAGTTTTAGAGTCCCCTGAAAGGGTTTGTACAAAAATCCGAAAAATATCTTTATGTCCCCACATTGTGAAGGGGCATTGCTGTCAAAGCACCATGATGAAGATTCAGACCCCCCTGAATTAGAAAGAAAAGGAATCTGTTCTTCCACTTTGAAAGTTGACTCCTCTTTTTTATGTTAACTCCAACAGTTCACGGCCCTTTTGGTCGATCCGTCCACTTTTTTGGGCTTCAATTTAAATTGAGAGGTTGAGGGAACAATGGTTTGGTTTTTGAAAATAACTTGAACGTTTTTTATTCTTTTATTTGTTTAGATTTTTTCCCCAAAAAAAACGTCGCCGTGGGCACCTTTACATTTTTGCTTGTGGTTTCAAATCTTCAATTATTTTGATTTTTTTAAATCCTTTGGGGTAAGCACGTTATCACTGGATCAATTGCTACCTTTAAAATTTTTTTTAAAAGGATTTATATAAGAATATAAAGCATTCATTATGCTTAAAATATCAGGATTTATGCTGATTTCAAACTCTTCAAAATTCTACAAACAGCGTCAATGATTTATTTAAATGAATATGTACGTTCGTCACCTTCATTCATTTTCTGGTGGATCAATTGTTTCAATAAAGTGGCTTTTTTCTAGCGGGAACTTTACTTTGATAAAGTTTAGATAACGTAACCCACATCTTTTGAAAACTTACAGTTCTTTAATATGTATAAGTTCACTGGGTGATATAATTAAGGTTTAGATCTGACCTTGCATTGAATCTTGTTCTTTCCATTTCATTACGTCATAATCATTGGTTGTGGAGCTGTTTTCTTGACAGCCAAGAAACACATTTCTAACCCATTATCAAACTGCTTGTGCTTGAAGCTTCCAAGTATCGTTAGTTATCTTTTTTTAGTGGCTCGATATAGATAGCTTACAAAACTCACCATGACGAAAAAAACAACTTATTTTTTAAAAAACTAGAAGCGCGAACTAGGAACACTTTACAATCATCGAGCACAACTCAATACTTTCTATTTAAACTACAAATAACCTACTAAATTTTTAGAATAAGTTACTTAATTTTATTTTGAGCTCAAATCTGGGCCCATAAATTGTAGAAATTAAAAAGAATATTTATATTGCAAGAACTAAGTTTAGTAGTTATATTGATATTTTTTTATACATGGCAACGGCGAATATTTTTTTCAACAGCAACAAATATTCAAACAATGATGACAGGATCTAAGATTCTCCTTAAACTGAGTTGATACAGGATCTTAGGATCTCCTTAAACTGAGTTGGATACAGGATATAGATAAACATATCAGAATAAGGTTCACACAAGTCTTTGGTGAGTGATTAATTGTTCAATGTTCTGTCTTATTTCAACATTTTCCTTTTCCTTGTAATTTATGTAACCAGTTATGGGTTTTCAAAGTATTTAAAAGATGTACTGAGGTAGTACATATTCTTTTAGTGTATTAAACATCATTTGAGTTTTTTTCAATATTGTTTTAGATAAATTAAGTCAGGATTAATAGTAATTCGCTGTTACCCTTGAGAAGATATTTTAAAGTGAAAAAACACGATAATAAAAGGTAATTAGATATATTATTAAGTTTATTAGTAGTAAGGTTATTACCAACCTTTGTTCATACATATCTTTGAATATATTTGACATATTGTTTGAATGGCGATGTAAATGACTTCTCAACTTTAGATTTATTTCACTCCCACTGACTTTCGGAATATAAAGTGTGAAAAATTTCCTTCCATGAAAATAATTTTTAAAAACACAGTATATTGTTATGAATACAGCAGTATAAGATTCACTCTCCAACATACAAAACAGCTTTTGACTCACTATCTCTCTGATATTATCTCTACGACGTTATCCAGACGTCCGTTCCAGCCAATTAGATGACTCGTTATATAACGCTCGATTTGAACACATGGCTCTCGCCTGTCAGATAAAGTGATGTGGCTCGGTTAGGGTACTAAAGGCTGAAGCTAGACTGTCCACTTCCAGAAACATACTTGAGCTATTCCATACCTTTTTTCCCCTTCATTAATCTTGCGCTTGTTTTGTTTGAATAATAACAGTGCATATTCACTTGAACATTCGTTCGTCCGCGTTCGGTTCGTTCAGAGTAAATGCTCAAGTGCTCACACTTGAGAACACGCGCTGAATGGAAACCGAACAAGAGTGTTTTTTTGGGGAATGCTCAAAGTAAGTCAGTTGTTCGCCTTTGTGCTCAGTGGATATGTTTTTTAGCATCTGTTTGGACCGTTTGGAGTGTTTTGCAGCGATGGAGATGCGACGGTCGCATAAGAATATTTGAGATTTTGCTAGCTTGCAAAATGAGTTGCTAAAAGAATGAAATGTTAGTGCCAAATGATCTTTCCCCGATATTGCTTTACTGAACTTTGTGTCTTATTGGCAATTTTATGGCCAACAAGGTTAACAAAAATATCAGAGTCCTGAGATGATATCGGTTGAAATTTTGGAAATGTCCTAGTCCAATCCCCTTAAAATTTTGTATTTTGCCACCTACAAAACGTTCACCTTATCCACATTTACGTGTCCTTTCTGTTTATTCTTTTTAATCAATACATACATCACAAAGATAGAAACCTGCTGCCACTATCAATCATTTTTGAGACTGAGCCGAGTTGTCCTGTTCGTGCAAAATTGGCTGGGAACAAGCCGAGTACAGCAAAACGATCGAATGCTCGGAGAATTCTAAATAATCATTTGTTTGAGGCTCGTTCGGATTGTTAGGCTTGTTCTTTTTGTTCCAAGTAAAATGCTCAAGTGAATACTTTTCTATAAGAGTTTGAAACAAATACCTGTACACACACATACTTCAGCTAACCCGCGCTTGGAAGAGGACCTTACAGAAGCCCCGCAAAACAGCAAATAAGCGTTGATTGAACGGTTGGTGCCAAGGAGTACTTTGTGTAGTTATAAATACTATTTAATATTTGCTAACCCCAACTTGGTGTTGGTAATTTAGTTAAGTGCACTTAAACCATTTTTAATTAATGCAGGGTCTTTCATTTTGTATTCCTCGAATAACCAGATTTATAAATGTTAATATAAATTTTTTCATATTATTAGATTAGTAATCAATAAGAACGATTATTAGAGGAGTTTATGAAACCACATTGTTGGTAGTTTAGGCAAACTTTTTGTATAGGTAACTATTTCCTTTCATGTTGCATCAATGATTAGTAATTTTTACCTATAATATTTGTTGCCATTATATCTAGGGTGTGCTATGTGTCTCTTTAAGGAGACGTTTACTTTGGAGAACTTCGGTTCAAAAGAAGTGTCGTCAATACTCAGTTGAGTATTTAAAATTCTGTTTTATTGCGTCACCAGCAAAATGTGCAGTTTCCACCATTGTCTTTTGTGTGATAAAACATTTACTAGTAATTAAGTCCATGAAGCTTCGCAAATGAAAGATCATTTATCAAGAGTACATAGTGATAAAGTGAGAAAAGAACTTAGTTTTTACAATAACTCAAAGCAAAGCTGATAAACGGCCTAATGTAAGTGAATTATTTAAAAACGAGCAACAATCTTGACAAAGGTCTTCTTGCTGCTTAGGAGGTGTCTGTATTGATCGCTAATGTGGTAAAATCTCACACAATTGGCCAAACTCTTGTTTTACCGGCTACCAAAAAAAGTGTTGAAATCATGCTAGGCGAGGGCCTAGTAATAAGATATGTCAATTGGTTCCTTTTGAGCAACAATACTGGTTCCAGGAGAATTGACGAAATGGCCACAGACGTTGATCCAAACTCCACCAATTTGTAAAAAAAAAAATTGCGTTGCAGATTGATGAATCAACTATGATTGATAACAATAGCAATTTTATTAGCTTATGTGAGGTTTATCAATGTACAAAAGGAAATTACCGAGGAAATGCTGTTTGCTAAAACTTTGATCACTGATACGAAGGGTTTCGTCGGTTTTTAAAGTGGTACAAGATTATTTTGAGGAAAAAGAGATTCCCCTAACAAACGTGATCGCTTGTGCAACAGACGGTGCTCTGCCATGTCAGGTCGTCATGCTGGGTTTCTAGCCACCTTAAGAAAGAAGTGCCAGAGGTCATCACTATTCACTGTGTCATTCATCGTCAATCCTTAGCTGCGAAAAAATTGAGTGGTGTCCTGCACGAAACCCTAAAACTGGTCATTATGGTGTCAACATGATTAAAGCAAAATTCCCCTCAATGACCTACTGTTCCGGACAACTTTGCCACAAATTATGACGAATTCGAACGCTTGCTTCTACATACGGCCGTGAGGTGGCTTTCCAAAGGAAACCACTTGCGCCGTTTCTTTCGAATTATTTGACACGGTTACTGAGTTTCTTCGACACGTCTGATCCTGTTTTAAGTGAGAATTTGATACAGATATTTTTGAAAAAATGAACGAAGTCAATATAAGGCTTCAAACAAACAAGATTAACCTTATCAAGGCCAAAAGAATATTTATTATTCATCTACAAGTCTAATATTCACAAGATAAATATTGGCCGTAAAGAGCAGATTCAGTTTCCGACCCTTCAAAAGTGTTCAGTGTCAGATAACGAGACTCCTGAACTCCCAGAAGACAAAATCCTAATTTTTACTAATCACCTTGACCAGTTTTAAAAATTGACATGGAATTCAAGATTTGAAGCTTTGACCAAGTTACAAATTCCGGATATGATTCTATCCATTCTCGTTTGAAGCTGTGGATAAGCTTGATAACTCTTTGCAGACAGTGTTTCTAGATCTGAAGTATAACTGTGAGGCGAAAATCATTTTCAAGCAGAGCGGTTACGAGTTAGTCTGGGTGATAGCTTATGGTACTTATCCACAAAATGTGGGGAAAAACTGAACCGCTTCTCATATCGTTCCGTCAACACATTTAGTTGAAAAAGGATTTAGTTCTGTTGTTCAGCCTCCTCACAAACACAAATAAATAAGCTGGACATTTGCCTCAAAGGAGACTTGCGCCTGAACTTGACGACCTTAATGTCGGATATTCAAGCTTTAACTAAAATCCACTAAGCTCACAAGGCAGTATTAAAAAGGTAAAATTAAAAACAATAACAAAGTTTTCAAACTTTCATTTATTTTTTAAAAATTTTAACTGTCAATTTTCTTAATTTATCCAGATTCAACTTAAAATAAAAACATGAACTCTTTTTTTCTAAATGTACGTCATGTCTTAGTTAATTATTTCACTTCTTTGTTTTTAAAAAAAAAATCTGGTAAAAAATGTTTTTTTTTCTATTTTTATTTTAAGAGTAACCGGGTAAAACTGCTTTGATTGTTTTTACGGTTGTAAAATTGTTAACCTTACGCTTTAATAAATACCACATTAACTGAAGGGATTAAAACTACGAGTACGTTGATTTTGGCAAAATCATTCTACTACTAGTAACTTAATATTCAACCAAATAATTGATACTACTTTATTTTAAGTTAATGCTAATAATGGCTGGTAGATTACACATAAAATATCACTATTCACATAAAACAAACAGAGTAACTTTGTGATTCTTATAGTTGTAATGATGACCAGGTATTAGCGATTTAGACTTCCAGGAAAGTACTGTTTTAGATATCCTTTATCGGACTCATTATAAAGTATCCAATATATAAATAGGTACGAATGTGTTAGATTCCTACGAAAGTACGTGTTTTTAACAAGAAAATCCTTGATATAGATGCAGGGTATCTTGGGGGATTATATTCAATTTATTGTCTTTTTATTCTCTTATACTCGTATGTGAGGCTCAAAATGTCGTGGTTAGTATTATATTACGTATTACGTGTATATTGACGTTTATATTATTTATAAATCTCAGCTTCATTTATCACATTATTTCGTTTATTTAAATCAAGCAATCATTAGTATTAGTTGCCAGGAACATGAATGTATTTCAATATATTTTAATAATGGTTTCCTAGATACATATTATTGTTGTGTTTTATTTTATTTAGTGCAAATATTTATTTTTCATATGTTTATAAATAATTTAAATGAAACTATGTTTGTGAATACAAGAATTTTATATATTATATGCATCGTTATTTATAATTCATGTTGTGTGTCCTTCACACCAGCCAGTAAAAAAACGACTCAAAAATTTATATATAGGATGTGAAAAAACAAAAATAGAAAAAAACAATATTTTAGTTTTTTATTTTAATTAAATATTTATTTTCTCCTCACAAGTGTTGTATGTAAAAAAACATAGGTTCAATTTCATCTAGCTCAGTTGCACGAGGAATACTTAATCTCGGGACCTCTGGGTTTAGATAGGCACTTATACTTAACCTGCCTGCGGAGCTCCGGTAAATCACATATCTAGGTTAACATATTTATATAACATTTGTTTTGTTGTCAAAGCTATAATTATTATATCACAATCTTAATTCAATTTAAATCATTCGATAACAAAAAAAAAAAAAACTTTTTCCTTACATTTTCAAAGGCAAAATAAAACCAACATATATACCTAAGTCCAACCACGTACAAAATTATGGCACAGAAAGTTTATTATTTACCCTTAACACAATTAGACTTCCTTGAGTCAAACAAAATAGCCACACTGCTCACAGCCACCTATTATTTACCTTTTTTTTTTATTAAAACCATCCTCAGTCCCGAAATAATATAAGAAAATTGAAACTTCTCACCCTAGACCATCTGTAGTCGAAAACTCGATCATATGTACATATCTCTTTATGTTTACTGAAGGATATGCATGTCCTCACAAACTCTTCAAGTAGTAATCAAGATCCTGGTGTACATCCTTTCATAATCTTAAACTGGTAATAAGTAGTGTAACAAGTCCTTTTTTCTTCTTTTCTAATGATTGTAAAGTTTTTACATCCCGGCATTAATATCACTTCTTTTCAACCCCCCGCCAATAACAAAACAAAAGAACCTTTCCAATACACGCCAAAGAGGCGATACCATTTAGAAGTAGTAATATTGTTGGAATAGTGACGTATGGATGATTGTAAATAGGGATTATAATTAAAAGGGGATGGTTTTCTTTGTCACAAGGATCCCTTTTTCTTTTAAAAATCTAAAATTGTATATATCAAATTAGCCCCTTGAACAAAAAATCAAAATATTTTTTTTTTCTGGCTTGAACAGAGAGTGCAGTTCAGCGACACCCATATCAGGTTTATCATTAAGTGCAAACTTTGTTAGTTAATGAGTTAAATCCTAAATACTGGAGATGGCTAATGGAAATTAAAATTTGGGAGCCAAATAGATCATTACAACCTCCTGCTCCAGATTCGCTTTTGAATATGATTTTCTGCAACTGTAAAAGTGTGTGGATCAACGTGTGTGTGGCTGTAGAAAAATAGGTTGACACTATTCAGCAATTTATGGTAACTGTCGTGGCCAATCATTCATCAATGCTACACTAGATGAAGAATCTTTAGATGGGACACAAGAAAAAACAAGTGTAGAGGTATTAAATCAAAATAATGAAATCACATGAATTTATTACCAGAAGATTTGTATTCTCCAAATTAGGAACAAGGTGAAACTAATGTCAAAATGAACAATAAACACATCAAAACAAGAAGTAAACGAGGAGGAAAACGAAGAAACATAATTCAAAGAATGTGATGAAATCGTGGATTAGGTCTACAGGGGATAATAAAGTGAAAAGAGTAGCATTATTAAAGTTATAATATAGGTATATAGGTTTTATAAGGAGTAATACGTAGAAATAGTTGTACATACGAGAGAGACGTATCGAAACTTTTTGTAGGAATTCTTATAATCCACATCCCCCCTGCGGGACGGGGTTCAGAATAGTCCCGCAGTAACCCCTGCTTGTCGTAAGAGGTGACTAAAAGGGGAGGCATCTGTGCAGGATGTACCTCGTGCAGCACAACCCTATCCTACATCTTTCCTTTCACTTTTTTTTTTCCTTTTTTCCTTCTTCCACCTTCTCTTTCCTTACTTCTTCCTTCCTTCTTTCTTCCCTTCCCCTGCCGTTAAATCCTGCACAGAGACCTTTGGCCCCTCTGTTGACGACCTTGGCATCTAACACGGCTCTCCTCGGGTTAATATTGGATACCACCACTTTGAGCTCCAGAATGAAAGTGCGCCGGTTGTAATATCTTGGTAGAAGGGCCTTAGGGATGACAATAACCGGTTACCCTACCTTGAGAAAAGACCGGTTGCGTTCATGAGGGTTCCGGACGTAAAATTATCACTTTCCTGTATACACTTGCTACGGTGACCTCTCTTCCGGCGATGCTCCATATGAAGGTTGTTATGTCTAGCGTCGTATGGAGCCGCTCGTCGGAAGAGTTAACAGGGCCCTATGTGGTAGTACCAACTGGGGGGAGTACTTTTGTGGGCTGTCCTCCCACTTATGACTGTGTATAGTGTCACAGCTGACACCTTAGTGTCCGCTGGCACCGTACTGCCAAGTTCTGATGGCATCTTACTGACCGGCCCCTCACAGGGCCGTATTAATGATAAGAGGTGGAAACGAATAAGGCCGTCCAGCCCTGTTTTGATAAAAAGCCAGGAAGTGGTGAGGCCCCAGCCCCGCTTCCTTGTGATGTCTCGAGTGGATGAAAGTGAAGATCTGAAACGTGTCAGCCCATTTATCGTCGAAAGAGTAATAAATGGAGCAGCAGAATCTGACGTCTTAATAAGGAAACTGCGTGATGGCACCATTATGATTCAAACTATCACCGACACACAATCCTCAAATATTATGGCGATCTCCAAAACACCGTTGAGTAATACAGCTAATATACAGGTGAATGTGGAGCCCCACAGGTTCCTCAATGTTTGCAAGGGAGTGGTCACTTGTTATGACCTCGACTGCGTGAACATTGAGTATATCTGTGAGAAGCTTACCCCTCAGCATGTCACCGAGGTCTACCGTATCATTACCAAAAAGAACGTACAAGAGAAAAAGACGGATACATACATCCTCACCTTTGCGACTCCCATCCTCCCAAAGGAGGTTCGATCAGGCTTCCATGTGCTCAGAGTCAGGCCATAAGTTCCCAATCTTCGGCGCTGCTTTCAGTGCCAGGTATTTGGGCATATGGAACTGAGATGCCGTGGAAGGCCAACCTGTGCGGATTGCGGATAGGAGTCTCACGATACACCGTGTGAGTCTCCTAAGTTCTGCATCAACTGCAAGGGTCCGCATTCTGCTTGGTCTCGGGCCTGTCCGAAATGGAAGGTGGAGAAAAAAGTCCTGGAGATCCAATGTGAAAAGAAGATCCCTTATGCCCAAGCACGCAAAGAATATGTATCCAATCAAGCTCCGGTATTCCATACATCTTATAGCCAAATTGTAAGCCAGAACATAAATTGCCCCAACTGCCATTGCGCAGTTAATATTGCTAATACGCCTACACGACCTGTGCCACTCATCTCTACTCGAGACACTCAAAGACAACCAGCAGCATCTATGGTGGTGCCAAAATTAGTACAAGGGGTGACACCCTTGGTGAGGTCGCCTCCAACACATATACCCCCGAGCCCCCAGAGCCCTCCTCGAGGAACACCGCCGAGTCCCACTCGAAGAACCCCCCGAGCCCTCCTCGGGGTCCTAAGCCATGTGCGACCGTTGTCGAGCCGCTCAACCCCGCCTCAGGAACTCCGGAGGTCGGGATGAGTGGTGGTATAGGTGAGGTCGCAAAGGCGAGTCCCATTGGTGCCTTGAGGAAGGACCAGCGAGGGATCGCCGAAAAAATTGCTTCAAAAAAGCATCGAAGTCTTTAACAAAGCCTTCGCGTAAGGATCCCCCGACCCAGTCTCTACAGGATAAACCAAAGCCTCTCCTGAAGCGAGAGGTCCAAGAGAGATTGGGACAAGCAAAAGGACCTAAAAAAGTTCTCAACCAATTTTTATTTTTAAGAGATAGTGTAATGGATTGTGAAGAAAATTAATTAAATTATATATTAATAAATAATGTCGCTACTACAATGGAATTGTAGGGGTTTCTATGCTCGTGTAGAGGAAATTAAACTACTAATTTCTTCCCCGCGTCCTCCCATCTTGTGTTTGCAGGAGACCCACTTCCGCCCAACTGACAACCCGATGCTTCGTGGGTACGACGTCTATCGTACCGACAAGCCACTCTTTGATCGGGCTAGCGGAGGTGTGGCTATATTTGCACGTAACAACATATATCATAAGTTTATAAATATTGTTTCTGATCTCCAAGTGATTGCTGTCAGAGCCTCCCTTCCTATAGAGGTAACTGTATGCTGCACCTACCTTCCACCAGGTGAACGTGTTTCCAAGAGGACTCTAGAGGTCCTCTTTATACAACTTCCCACCCCCTATATCATCTTGGGGCACTTTAACGCGCATAACCTGGTGTGGGGGTCTAATCTTACAGACGCCCGTGGGAGGATGGTAGAGGATCTTCTTGTCTCGGGAAACCTGGTGTTAATGAACACTGGGACCCAGACACACTTCTCCACCTGCAATGGTGTATCCTCTGCCATCGATCTAACTCTATGTAGCCCCGGGATTGATGCTCACTTCCTTTGGGAGGTTCACTCGGACCTATGTGGCAGCGATCACTTTCCCATTCTGCTTTCACAAATTCAAGATCCTCCCAGTACAGCACAGTTACCCCAATGGGTTCTTAAACGTGCTAACTGGGATAAATTCCGTGAGCTTGCCGTATTCGACGAACCCCATTCTCCTGACGTCGATGTTAAGGCTGGGCAATTTACTTCTACGGTCATCGCGGAGGCGAGGGCATCCATCCCTAAATCCTCGCCAAACCCGCGCCACCGTCCTGTTCCTTGGTGGAACGAGGAGTGCCGGCTGGCTATTTATAACCATCGAAGAGCCCTACGTATCTTTAATCGACGTCCTACTTCGGAGAATCTGGAGTCTATCCGGATTCTACGTGCTAGAGCTCGCTGTATTATTCGAGAAAGCAGAAGAGGTGTTTGGAGACAGTTTATTTCTACCCTTACTATTTCCACTCCACAACCAAGGTTTGGGATCACATTCGTAAGTACGTAGTAGCAAAAATACTATTAACAGTATACATGCCCTCATGTCTAACGGTTCTCTTGTCTCCTCCCTATGGAGGTCGCCAATGTATTGGCTCGATGTTTGCCGCTATTTCTAGCACAGCGAGCTACTCTAACGAGTTCGCGGTGCATAAGCGGAACATCGATCGCCATAATATTGATTTTTGTGCAAGTCAGGGGGAGGATTATAACTCCTCTTTTACGCAAGATGAAACTGACCTATGCCCTCTCCCATGTGGGCAACATAACTTCCGGCCCAGATGATATCCACTATGAAATGTTGCGGCAGCTGCCCCTGCCGGACACGCATATCTGCTGGACCTCTTCAATATTGTCTGGGAATCTCATCAGTTCCCATCACTTTGGAGGCAAGCAATCGTTATCCCGTTATATAAAAGTGGCAAAGATAAATTAGAGCCAACTAGTTATTGACCGATAGCTTTAACTAGTTGTGTATGTAAAATACTGGAAAAAATCATTAATAAACGATCTATATGGTATTTAGAATCCCGCAATCTTCATTAAATATCTAATTTTATGTCGGATAGATACTTTCGGGTAAGGTTGAATAACACCTTATCCGATGATTTTGTTCAAGTAAATGGGGTGCCTCAGGGTAGTATTTTGAGCAGTACGTTGTTCGCTATCGCGATAAATAGTATTGTGGACAACAGGCGCTCACCTGTTTGTTCATGCCTCTTTGTGGATGACTACGGAATTTATTGCGGTTCGTCAAGTCTCCACAGGGCTGAATGACAGATACAACTGAGTGTTAACAATTTTTGATCGTGGGCATCGCGTAATGGCTTTCGCTTCTCTGCAGCCTAAACGACGGTCATCCACTTCCATAGATTATGCGGAATACAGCCAGACCCCAATATTTTAATGAAACACGCCGTTCTACAAGTCTCAGAAACCGTAAAGTTTCTGGGAATTTTATTTGATTTTAAATTTACTTGGATCCCCCACATCAAAGACTTGAAAGCGAGGTCTATAAAAGCACTAAACCTGCTCAAACTGGTTAGCAGTCGGTCCTGGGGTGAAGTTAGGGAAACCTTGATGCGCCTGGATAGGGCTTTGGTAAGATCTAAACTAGACTATGGCAGTATTGTTTATGGTTCAACTAGACCTTCGGCGTTAATGATGATAGATAGTGTCCACCATGCTGACATTAGACTGGCTACTGGTGCTTTTCGTACCAGTCCAGTCGTCAGCATCAGTGCCGACGCCGGTGAGTCCCCTCTCTCTTGCCGGTGGTCCTATCTTCTGGCATCTTACGTGTCTAAACTTCATTGCATGCCAGAGCATGTTGCCTACCGCCCTGATTTCATCCCCCTAACCGTGTCTTGTATGAAACCAAACGGCGTAGTACAAGGCTGGTTGGGATCCGGATTCTATCGGTTTTCGACACGTGTGGGATAGTCCTTCCAAAGGCTATCCCCACATCACCAGGTCGAGCTTCTCCCTGGAAGATACGCCCTCTGAAATGCCATTTTGATCTTGCCAAGTTCCCTAAAGCGACCACCCCAAACTTTGTATATGAGAGGACCTTTAATGAGCTCCTCTCCACTCGCTTTCACGGAATTGAGAGCATCTACACTGATGGCTCTAAATCTGGAGCCTCCGCGAGATGTGCTTTTGTTGTGGAAGGATCCAATTTTAAATTTGGTTTACCTAAAGAAACCAGTGTTTTTACGGCTGAATTGTATGCCATTTTAAATCTTTGTGTTTTATATACCAAAGTAGTCACCGTTCTGCCCTTATCTGCACGGATTCCATGAGTGCTCTGTTAGCATTGTCCACTCTCTACTCCTGGAATACCCTCGTGCAGATGATACATGAGCAAATTTTTAAAATTGATTCATTAAGCATCCGGCTCGCCTTTTACTGGATTCCTGGTCACGCTGGTCTTCCAAGAAATGAACTGGTGGAACGGGTAGCCAAAGAGGCGGCACGCCTGCCTCGGGAGGCGAGTCTGGGAGTCATGTTTTTAGATCTAAAGGGTTATGTTCGGCGTGGAGTCTTACGCAACTGACACGAGCACTGGGTCTCGACCCTTGCTCAGAACAAGCTGTGGTCTATCAGGGAAGGTGTGTCGTGGTGGCACTCTTCTATACGAAAGTCTAGAAGAGAGGAGATCAAGGTGACGAGACTCCACGTCGAGCATACTTCATTGACCCATAGTTTTTTACTGAGTGGGGATACACCTCCAGTGTGTGAGTTTTGTAAGTCTCCCCTTAGTGTGCATCACATTTTGGTGGAGTGTCGCAAAGTAGCCCCTATCCGTCTGGCTCTAGATTTTAAAGGTGACTTACGTTTTTTATTACGCGATAGTGCGGATGGAGTTATTTGTTTACTCCGTTTTATATGCCAGGAGGATCGTTTTAATGCCATTTGAGTCACTTTATGAAAGTGACTCATCTGGATTTTATCTCATATTGAGACCTTTTTAACATTTTAGTATATTTTAAATTGAATGTTTTGTCTTTTTAACTCATATATAGTTTTAATATGTTTGTTTTGTCTTTTTATTGGAGTGATACACCTGTGTTATTTAACAGGTGTTTCACTATATTTGTACAGTGAGACCATTTGAGCACTCCTATGGAGTTTTCAAATGGTTTTGTTTCTCACATTGAGATTTATTCATTTTATATTGTGTTTTACATGTGTTCTAACCTTTTCATAAAGAGTTTAATAAAAATATTTTCTCTCATAGTTATTTTTCTGTTTATACTATGTTAAGGCCCATATGACCTCATTGTGTCGACGGGCCTCTAAATAAAAATAAAAATAACAATAATATAATCTACATATTTGAATAGAGACATTTTATTCATTCATTGAACCAATAGATAAAGTAATATTTATTTAAAATTTATTTTTTATTATGGGTTGAAGAATTTTTCTGTACAATTAATTGACGGGTACATTTGATACATTATTTATAACACATGGAAAAACATACAAAATTTCAGTTAGCACAAAATGAACCCGTAAAGAGTCCAATAAAATCATTGGACTATAATTACTCTAATAGAAGGAAGAAATAACATTAGAAGTAGTAGAGGTTAATCTGGGTTGAATAAGAGTGGACAAACAATTATGAAAAACCACCCTCACTAGACCTGAATGGAATTATTACCCTGATCTCCCCGTTTTCGATATGCTAGTCTAACACAAGACTGACGCCTTAGACCTTAGACCTCTAAAGCGGGTTTTTCAAGGAATGTATACATCAAGTAAAGTGGCACTGATATAAGGAATATTAAATAATAAGCGTTTATTGTGTAACAATACAAACTTCGTATTGTACAATTACTACCCCACCCAACCTAATATTCAACGTACATTCGCTTAAACGCATACTACCCGCTCCTAAAATAATACCTCGACGTATCCTACAGTAGTAAAACTTCACTATTGTAGCCCAATGTAGCCCCAACAATCATACATCAAATCAGCATTCCTAAATATTCAATATCAACTGTCTACTAAATAAACTGTTCGGCACGTACCTTCGGATCTCCAAGCTGGCCTCACTAGATTACTACCAAGTCAAAATCACCAATGTAGAAGCGCGGGGCGACTATGACTAGAAAACAGTATTAGATGATCAACCCGGTCCGAGAATAATTTCATCACTGGGCGATGTTTTCCGAGAGTCCAGGCACAAAATCAACACGCCCTGTATTATCCCCTGGAGGGCGGATAAAGCCACCCTCACCTGACATCAGATGTTCCAACAGCGGTCGGAGAATCGTAAACCACTGCATTGCGACGATAGACATCCAATCAGCGACCAGGAAGATGTGTGGAATTACGGCATAATGACGTAATGCCGTGTTCTGCGTAGCTGGCTGGCTTGTGTGAACAATCTCACCCCATTTTCTTGTGTTATAGACTCAATATATAGAAGGTTGTAAATTGTATTAAAGATAGCATTATTGAATTGAACTTCATGGAAGGAGTAGTTTGATAGAGCGAACTGTATTGGGGTCATGGAGGAAAGAACTAGGAAAAGATTAAGTTTGATATAAGTTTATTTTATTAAATTGACTGTTTGTTGAAGTCATGGAAGAGGGACTTAGGGAATAAATTGTTAAAACTTTGAGTCGACGCCATGGGGAAATCGCGTCTGGCATTATTTAAATTATTTTGTATTGCTAACTTTGTATTGAGAGTCTTTTTGTATTAATTGTCTCCCAACTATCGCCATTGTTATTATACACATATCGTAGTACGAATTACAAAACTGACAAATATTAAAGCATCACACATAGTACAGTACAACCAATCACTTATCCATTAATGTTATTTCAAGGGTAAAAGCTCGACATTACTAACATCTTCATTGAGACTAGAGGTCAGAAACCCGAGGCAGCTTGACCATGCTTACAAATTAGATGGACCGTATTACTGTTACATGTTTTTTATACATTTACAAATTGAATGAATAAAATAATATTAATTTGGGATGTCCGATGACTCGAAATGATGAATATTTTCGAACACTTAATAATCAAAATTTAATTCGAAACTTGAATAGTACGCTCGAAATTACAATCATAAATCTGTATATTCAAGTGGTTTGACTGCTACTAAACCATAACAGTGGCGTTATCAAGCAGTTAGTCGGGTATTATTCTAGGACTTAAGAGTTAAATATCCCGATGTTTGGTTTATCCTAATACAATTTTGTGTCGGTTTAGAATGGCTGTTTGAAAGTGTAGGTTTTACACAATGTCATATTGAGACATTTTGAAAAGTATTGTAAAAGTTTCACGCACTTACTAATAGGTTTTACGTGATTCCCGGAAGGGTTTAGATGTTTGGCGGATTTGGATTTGCATCTATTGTATTTAAATTCAATAATGTGTTCAGCAAATAGAATAGAAAGTATTGCTCCGATCAAACTTATATTCACATGTCAATTCTTAGATATTACTTTGATTTTCAGAGTTGAGTTTGGATGATGGGCATTTCGGAAAACCTACACCTAAAAACGGCCATTCTGAACAGCAACAACATTTCAAATGATTTTTCTTTTTAAATCAATCCCTTATTATCAAAATTAGAAAACTACCTCAACATGGCAAATTAAAACGTAATTCTCGTTCCATCAATTCTAGCCTATTGGAACCACAATCAAGAAGATTAATACCGTAGATTCATATAGCTTATTTTAGTTCAATTCCACACCTTTGATAAAATAACAATAATATATCTATCTATATTTACCTATCATATAAATTACACTTATATTATACTAGCAACAATATCTCATTTATAATTATTTTATTTTATTTTATTTATTCTATTGGTAGCTTACCACTTATTGTTAATCAGTCCACAATTGTTAATACGTTATAATAAATAAAACTTTCACAAATCTTCCACTAATAGTATTTTAAACAAATCAACTTCATCACAAATAAGGTAATTATAAGATTGTGTAATTTATTAATAATGTATTTAATATTTCGTATACTATCTTCTAATTTCGTTTTACTATTTACATTTCTAATGTTTAGCTTTATTATTCTAGGGGGAAAAGAATCGCCCAATTTTATATAGGGGCCATGTACAATGGATCCGTCAGTGAATTTTTAAAACATTCAACCCCCCTTTATAACCCCATTAAAAATTAAATTTCGTCAAACCTTATCTTAACTCTTGCCTAGAGCATAAAAAAAAACTTCACGCAAAATCTTACGTTCACAGGCCCAGGGGTTGGGGAAATAAATGTGTGAGTGAGTGGGTTTAATCCCCGACCTTCTCGTTGCCACAAAACCAAAACAAATAGGCCCGACGACTTTGTCCACGTCACCACAGATGTGTTTTGGCTTTTCCATATATATATATATAGTAAATATATACCTACACAGTATATATTTTGTTGAGGAATATTCCACCAAAGAGCATAAATCAAATAATGTATACAATATTAATAAAACTCTTTAGACCCACCTCGGTTGCGTTGTTAGCTAACTTGCTAGTTTTGTTTTAAGCTAAACTGCCGAGAATGGGGAGATAGAGATTTGAATCTCTCATGGGGGAACGGAGGTTGTTCATTCCTAAATGGTTTTACACTCTTCCTCCACTCAAGTGCAAATTTACATCCTCGATATCCAACATTCCCCACTTCTAGCACATTAGCATACCTTAATTAGTACTTGACTTTATAATCTGAATGGTTAGTAAGACGTGGTGCTAAGTATTTTTCAAAACATTGATTGAAAAGTAATATCTCAATCCACCAATGAGCATAACACTCAATCTCCTATTTCGAAGTTTTGAAAATATATGTATTAAAAAAACCAACAGTGTCTGACGTATATTTTTATAAAAATTATAGGCTATTTCAACCAAAAGATTGTATATTTAATAATACATTTAATAGTACTACAATTTTATAATAATAAGTTATTTCATATCTCAAATAGTTGCAAAGATATATTACAAATTTAAAATTTTCTTCCTAAAAATAACACTCAAAGAAATTTCCATGGGATGAATACCGTTTCCATTTTATTTGTATTGTTTTTCCTTCATTTACTAAGATGTCTAACGTGCACTTTCTAAATCAAGTATATCAGCACACGACTTATAAACAAACTTAAATCTAAAATAGACACCATATCCAGGCTCCCAGACGTTAATTCAACACTGTGAAGGAGGAAACCCACATTTCACCAATGATAAACTTTTCGGCTATGCTAGGATACGAACTCTAAATTCTTTGCTTAGGATACATACATTCTACCGACTAAGCTAAGTTTTTTATATTTGCTATAATTGATTTGGAGAGAACTACGTTTAGACGGGGCGGATTCGTCCGAACGGTTTGATCCGTACGGAAATTGGTAGTTGTTCAGACGTCGTGGAGTTCATGCGGAATATAAATGAAAGTTAAATACATTATCGTTAATATTTACAAAACCAAAACCTTGACATTTAGTACGGATAGTACAGAGAGCCGTAAAGTCACGGGCCCACTGTTTTTATTTAATATAAAATCAGTGATAATAGTTAAAAATAAATATCTGTAATAAAGAGCAAACTCTAATACGTATGTATTTTTTCTCCAATGAATCTCCGGCGTCAGCTCATAGTTTCATCAGTCCCATACAAGCTAGTTTATTATTTTAATTTGTTGGAATATACTTCCTATTCCATGTCCCATATGTCAGGCCGTCTCATGTGAACGAATGTGTGGAAACATCTAAATCTTTTTCCCATAGAGGCTCCGTGGTACCCTGATAAATCGTAAGTGGTATATTCAAGTTTCTATTGTACCTTAATATCTGATTAGGGCTTGAATTGTAAAGCTAGTAGTTACATGCTTAATACCTCACGCAAAACACAAACCATTAAATATCTTGGTGCGAAAACAACGACCATTATATCTAAGTAAGTTTCTGGGAGCGCCAAAAATAGCCCATAATTTATGAAAGAGCACTTTAACATCAGTAGAGCCCTCTATGTTTCAAAGAAGAAGAATGACAAAACATTTGTAAAACATTAATATGGTTAATTACTCAGGTATTCCCATAAGTAAACGAGTGATGGGTCCTACAGAATCAGTAAAAACAGTTTTACACGGTCTATGAGCAACATCTGCAGATATCTGTTGATATGGTGTCTGAAAAAATTTGAATATTTACACTAAGTTCAACGGGTTGCTTACAATTCAAAATACTATCCTTCTTTTCTGCCAACTTCTCAAATTTAATTTTACATTCAGTTCTATTTAAAAAACAATGCATTGTATTTATCATAAGGTAAGTTGATGACAACAGAAAATGAATGTTTCCAAGAGAAACCTTTAACTCTAATTGAACAATAAACAATTTTATCTAAAATAAGATATGTTCGATTTGAAATAGCAAAGAATTTATGTTGACAAGAGGTACAAGCAGAAAAATGAAATCTTGCCACACTATCCAGAAAATTGAAACTCATGAAGGACGAACTCGCTCCAGTATTTATTAGTGCCAAACAGGACGGAGAATTAATTGATGCTTTAATATTGACTTCAGATACACATAGTAGGATATTGCGTTGTCCGGCAAAGCCATTTATATATAAACACAAATCTGAGTAATTTGGCCTAAACAGTGTGAAGTACATATTTTTATAAGTAAAATCCTGAAATAGTCACACATTTAAGGCGCTCCAGGACCCAAATCTGGACCCGATAGTTATTTCAATTCTCTATTTAAACTTATAAGTGTGCTTAGGTCTAGACCCTACAGATCCGAACAATTTTAACAAGACAATGCGATTAAACCTAATTAAAAAAAAGATCTTGTATTAAACAGATATTTAAGGTGCTTCTGATACCATAACAAAATTCTGTGTCAGGGCTCTGATAGTAAAATCATTTCTCTATCCAAACATATAAGGTGCATGAGTTAAGGCCTTACAGATCGAAGCATTCAGAACCAAACTTATTTTTTTATAAAAATCTTGAATTACACACATATTTAAGACGCCCCAGGGCCCAAACCAAAATTGTTATCAAGAGCACAAAGCAATACCCTGATTGCAAAATCAATTATACATCAAACCATATAAGTGTGCATTTGCATAAACCCTAAAGATTTGACAAATTTGAACAAAATTTAAAGATTAATCATAAGTTTTATTTAAGAAAAATCGTGGTTTACACACATATTTAAGTGGCTCCAGGGCCCAAACTATAATTTCTGTCAAGAGTACAAAGCGGGGTCCTGATAGTATAATCAATTCTTTATCCAACTATATAAGAGTGCATAGGCCTAGATCCTAAATATCCGAGCAACATAACCTAAATTTGGGGATAACGTACTTTTTTTAAGGAAAATTTTGTATAACAAACTTCATAAAGATTATGTTTCTTCATCGTCAAAATATTCTTTAGAAGGGAAATCATCACTTTTATCTAAGCCACTATTCTTAATATTTTACTTTTGGTATTAATTTCTTTTAACTTGAAATTTTGGAAAAGTTTTAAACATCGCCAAGTTATTTACATTCACTGCTAAAATAGTAAGGGTTAATAAACTTTGTAATTAATTAAGGACTGGTTTCTTAAAACTAGTCAAAATTATATAAATTTCTAGGGCATTTGGATATAAAATTGTAATTTTTATTTTATCGTCCAAGGAGATAGTTTTGAATTTAGAATTGTTCCCTGAATTGTTAATCTCTTCGGACGAGTGTAAATAACTCAACCCGTCGAGCCACAAATTTATATATTTGTTTTTGGAAAATGAATTATTGTTAATGGAATTTCGCAGGTGGTCATTTTATTTTTAATGATATTATTTTATTTTTTGTTAAAATGTTCGTAATTTAGAATTGTGGTTATTTCAAAAATATTAGGGTTTATTTAATTAAAATTTAGATTCAGAAAGGATTCCAAAATGTCCTTGAACTTCATTATATCTGGATATTCTTGTAAACTCATATTTTTTATATTCTCTTGATTTGAAGCGACTGAAATGCCAATTCCTCCAGCTTATTGTCTTTCACGCCCATTTTATCACTGAATAACACAACTTCATAGCTTATCTTGTAATCAATTTCGTTTTAATAAATAAATCATAAACTGACATTTGTTAAAACCCGAGTACATTTATTTGGCAAGATAATGATCTATCAGGTAACTTAAAATAAAGTAGTATCATTATTTGATTACTAATTAAGTTACTACTAATAATGGCAAGTAGACACACATAAATATATCACTATTCATTAGAAATAAACACTCTAACAGTTTTAATCCTAATGTGATGATCTCACTTGTATTTTTTGTTATCCATTTAGCCTCGTATGTGAGCCTCCCGTTATGTCGTAGATAATATTATATTACACTATCGCGTGTAATATTATCATTTATATTCCTTATAAAACATAGATTCATTAATCAAACTCTTACGTTATATAAAATTCAAGAAATGATTAGTATTTGTTGCCAGGAAACATGATGTATTTCAATATATTATAATAGTGGTTTACTAGATACATAATATTGTTGTGTTTAATTTATTCTAGTTAAAATATTTATTTTTCATATGTATGGTAAATGAATTAATTGAAAATATGTTGTGAGAACAGAATATTTTTTATAGTTTATGCATCGCTCATTAAAATGTTATGTTGTGTGTTCCTTCACCAGCCAGTAGAACAGTCTCTTAGAGTTTTACAATGAAAGCTCCATGCTTTTTTATTTATTTAAAAATTGTAAATATAAAATCATCCCGTTTAGCAAAAAATCTAAATAAATCGTTCTTCTGATTGGAATTTTTTTTAAAAGCTTTAGACGATTTAAATCCAGAAATAAAAAGATATGATATAGACCAGATGACGAGTTCTTCAACTTCCATCAAGATTTATTAGTATGTATTGATTGATAAATGTAATTTAGAACAAAGTTTATTATTGGGGAACAACAGCTATGCAGTTATCTAAAATAACTAATGTTATAATTAACTTAAAAACTGTATATTTAATTGATATTAGATTTTACCAGTATTATTGATTGGAAATGATCAGGTTACTCCCCTTTGTCACAGAGGCTCACGAATATTTTAGAATTTGCGAGATCTGTTTAATTATTAAATTATTTTCATATACATAAAGAGATAACATTGTAATGGTTATTTTTTTAACCTCGCGATTAAAATAAATACTTTCGTTTTATAAGCTTTAGAAACATAAATCGAAATTCTCGATTCTGTCTTGTCTGTATCTTGGCTTAGAGCCGAAACAGTTTTTCCGAGTGTTTAAACCTGGTATCTAGAGTAATTAAGTGTTTATCCATAGGAGTGGTTAGAATTATACACCCAACCCTATAGTTGAGGGTAATTTACAAGAAACAATTAACAATGTTGATAATATCCATGCAACTATTTGAAATACGAAATTATTCATCACGGAATGATTGTAAGACTAATAAAATATAACATGTTTAAAATAAATATATTTTATTAAACTAATAATTTCCCAAGTATAGGAAAATATAAAGTTTTAGCACAGGTCTAGGAAAGGAAGAGATTATTTGTGTGTTAGAATGTGAAACTTTTTAACTATTATGTTTATGCAACAATGTATATTATTTCGTTTCAATGATTTTATATATTTTTAGTAAAAGTTTCCATTTTTACTTGAGAGAGCGAGAAAGTTGGTCCGGGGCAACGTGCATTTATTTTTCCACCAAAATTGAGAGAAAATATTAGTTTCAAACTAAAATTTCATTATTTTCTCTTATTCATATAACTTCTGACCTTTTAAAAAATATTTTTTGGTATTTTTTCTCTGAAATTGAGAGTTATCTTTTGATTTAACATAAAATATTATATCGTGAATTTTATACAATCTCTGGACTTGTAAATGGATTCAAATTATTTAATAGCATATGTGATAACACTACACACCCTCGTATTGTTGCACAGCATTATTTTCAATCAAAATTATTGAAAAATCAAATAATTGCTCTATCTTAATTTTAATCATGAGATATACCATGTTTCCAATTTTTTTCCGTTAACTTATTTTAGTTTGGATGAATTGTTATAAAATTAAATATTATATTCTTGAAAATCCACATATGTGTGGAGGGAGAGTGGAATTGGTAAACCATTTAGGAAAATGCATCCCCAATCCACCCAACCGAAATTCTATCCTTAATATCCCAGTCCTCGGTGGTCTAGTTTAATACGGAACAAGTGCGTTACTAAACTACACCTGACAGCTGAGCACGTTAGTCTAGTTTCCTAGGACAAAAATAATCCTTCCTGTGAGAGCTTATCAGATCAGTTTAGTTTCCTAGCACTGAAACAATTCTGCCTGAGAGCTGATTACGTCAGTTGAGTTATCTAGGAATATGATAATCCTTCCTGTGAGCTAAAAACCAATAATACATATCCCAAAAACTTTAAACTGCATTTAACACAACTTTCATAGAAACATTTATATTAATAATTGTAACGGATGAAGCCAAGCTCCCCAAATGCTGGATTTTCATTCATTCAAACTCTTTTGTGGTTGTTGACCGGCGATACTCTTCTCCCATAGTTTTAATCATATCACAGACATTCTCGTGTTTTTTGTTTTTTTGTTTTTCAAAAGAAATTTAAAATAATATAATATTAGTCCTACCAATGACCGTATTGGACGGGAGAAACTTGTGTTAGTGTTAGAGACAGAACTCAAGTTGGCATTGGAAAACATTGTTTTACGTTGCTTGGAGACTTTTCTAAAATAGACTAAGATTTTTACTGTTGAAAGTGGTAGATCGTATTTACATTTAATGTTATATATTGTGATTTTACTGTAATAAAAATAAATTATACTCATTTTTCCGTATTAATTTTTTACATAACATTTGGCGACCTTGACAGGACTTAGTCGGATAAATGAGTGATATTAACTGTTTGAATAGGAAACGTGGTGTATATCGCAGAACTTTTACAAAAGCAACAAGTTCACTTAAAACGTTGCTGGAGATATAAGAAATGGATATAATCGCGATCCAAGGAAATTATACGTTGCGGGAAGAAAAGTTTAACCTCTTACACAATTTGGATCAGCATATCTTCCATCACCTCATAGAGACAGAGGCGACCGAAGAAGACCTGATCAATGAGGTAGAGGTAGTGGACGACTACAAACGTAAGTTCCATGTTTTAGCAACTGCAGTCTCCGATGCTGTTGCTGTTCGGAAAAAGGAACATTAAAGGGATGCTCAGTCATCTGTAAGTACTAACCACAATTTAAGAAATAAATATCATCTGTGGAAATTTACGAGATTGGTTAGGTTTTTGTAACCAGTTTCAGATGATTGGCGAGGATAAGGAGTTAAATGATGCAGACAGATATAAATATTTTATCCAAGCTACTTCACCCAATTCCAAAGCCCGTGATATAGTTAACAGTTTCCCGGCCTCTGGAGAAAAATATCCCAAAGCCATACAGAAACTTAAATCACGCTTTGTTAACGATTCTTTATTTGTGGTTGTTTACACTAGAGAATTATTATCACTAATGAATAACAGCAGCTTTCCTGTATGATAAAATCGAAACTCACTTTAGTGCTTTGGAGAGGCTAATGGTTACTTCAGAGAAATATGCTACAATATTGTTACCTAGGATAGAATCATGTTTGACTACATATATGTTACGCGCTTGGTAAAGGAGTGGTAGAGGAAAGGAAAAGGAGCCTGAAGAACGTCTTAGGGGATTTGATGAAGTTCTTGGAGAGTGAGCTAGAAGGAGAGGAGAGGATCAAGCTTGCTGTCAAAACTCCACCTAAAGGTACCATCACTGCTAACCCGGATAAGTTAAAAGGTAGGAAGAAAGATTCTGAAAGTTACAATGGAGATACATTACCTTCAGCAGCTGCTCCAGTAGGGTGTAGCCTTTGGTAGCAGTATATTTTGTGATAAGTCTCATGTTAGTGATAGCTGCTACCTAGCAAAGAAGATGACTTTAGGGGAAAGAAAATCCCTTTTGAAAGATAAGAAATCATGTTTTCTTTGTTTGAAGGCAGGTCATAATACAAAATTGCAGAACTATGTTAAAAGGTTTGATAAGGACAAATTATTTATAAGTATACAAATAAGAATGACAGTTGATGTGTCTCCCTTTCCTGGGGGGAAGGGGGGGTCAACCAGATGAGGAACTGAGTCGGCGGCCTAACCGTCAGGAAGGGGAAACAATAAAACTTCGAGTACCTTCTAACAGTTTGAATTTGCCACGTTCCCATTGGTGCAAATTCAAACATGGTAAAGAAGGGTAGGACGGTAATGACCGGTAAATAGTGGTCCTACCGAGGTATTAAGTAGGGTTGGGCCGAGAAAATCTGGCATTCTGGTTTTTAAATTACGGGAGGACTCGGGTGAACTGTGTGACGCTCGGGTACCATAATGATGGGGGGACTTCACTATTTTATTAAGCATAAAAGTTGTAATCAGGTGATAACGTAATTAATAAAAATGTGGTGTGTTACAAATAACATTAATAATTCATTATGCCCTATACTTTCAATATTTTAACGGCCAAAATAAGTTCAACTAGAAAAGAAAAAGGTATCGTAACAGGTTATTTCTGTAGTAAAAGACACAAAAGTCTAATCAGAACACTCAAGGGATGCTTCTAATATGAATCTTCAGTCTCATTCTTTGATTTACAACGAAGGGGAGAGTGGCAATGGTTCGCCATATGTGATTTTGCAAATTTTGAAGGTTATGATAGTTTGCGGTAGCTCTTTGTAGAGACCAGGGCACTGTTTGACACTGGTAGTCAGAGATATTATATTCTTGAATCAGTAGCAGAGAAGTTAGAATACCCTTGACAACGCAACGAAACACTAATACATTCGCTGTTCGGTGGTGTAAATACCGCAAAAAGACGACATTCATGCTATAGGATTTTTTGGAAAGTATGGGGAAACCTTATGAATTCAATTTTGAAGTCTTAGGGGAACTAGTGATTACAGGGTACCGTTATTTTCAAAAGGGTTGATGGTTGAAGGAACTTAAGGCAAAGAAAATACAGATCAATGATAATGAAGGTCCCATTGAGGTATTAATAGGAGCTTATATAGCTGGAAAGTTAATAACAGGACAAACATGTAGACTAAACCACGCTCTTGTTTGTATTGAGACCTTGCTTGGATGGACCATAATGGGCAAAGCAGTTTCCAGTGATTATTCTGCTACGACCAAACTTGTTACCTCTCTCTATAACGAAGATATTTCTGTGGAAAACCTGTGGGAGCTAGAGGTATTGGAATCAGTGAAAATGTCTTAATAAAAACTAAAGATGAAGCTAATACAGCCACAATGAAACATTTCTTACTAACTGTATGTATAAATGAAGAAAACAGGTATGAAGTTCATTTGCCTTGGAGGGAAAATCATCCGTTTCTTACATAAAACAAGGTCATGGCTGAGAAAAGACTATTTAACACAGAAATGAAATTGAAACACGTGGACTATGTGAGAAGTATGGTGGTATTTTTACTCATTAGAAAAAGGACAAGATTATTGAACCTGCTCTAGAAGATGAGAGTTTCAAACACTATATGCCTCATCACGCTGTAGTGAAGGCAACAAGTGCGACTACGCCCGTGCGCCCTGTATTTGATGCCTCAGCAAAGGAGTTTGGAAACCCTTCACTAAATGATTGTTTGTATGATGGTCCCAACTTAATTGAATTGATCCCGGCTCTCCTTCATAGATTCAAGGAGAGGAAAATAGGAATTGTTGCAGACATTGAAAAAGCTCTTCTTCAGATAAGTATTCGTGAAGCAGATATGAACTATCTCTGTTTTTTGTGGTGGAATGAAGCTGAGAATATCTATGAGATCTCCAGAAATGCAAGAGTAGTGTTTAGCTGAACCTGTTGTCTCTTCCTCTTGGTGGCAATTTTGTAGTATCATTTGAGTCAATATTTACAAACCCCCCATTTCAATCCCGTGATCATTAAGATACCTCTACAGAGATTCTATGTAGACAACGTTGTCTCGGGTATTTACGGAGAATTAGAAGTAGGTCAGTTTATTCAGAAATCTAGTGAAGTATTATCTGAAGGCAGATTTAATTTGAAAGGATGGCAATTCACGCAAGATGGAGGAAAATCAACACCTCTTTCTTCAGTCTTAGGAATGGTGTGGGGTGGGCAAGATAATACGTTGCTTCTGAATGTGACCGGTTGAATAGGTGTAATGTAGGAGAAGCTACAAAAAGGAATATTTTGTCTCTTGCGCAAAGAATTTTCGATTCTGTGGGAATGACCTGTCCCGTTACTCTATGTGCAAAACTGTTTCAGAGGACATAGAATACTCGCATTGGATGAGATACAGCGGTAGATTAAAAATCCCAAGCCGAGTTTCTCACCTATTTAAGGGTTTGCTTCTACTGGTGGAAATCAAGATTCCCCGGTGGTTTGGAAGAAGTTATTATGTACAAATTCATGTCTTCTGTGACGACAGTCAACATGCTTATATGACTGTTGTTTTCATTAGATGTGAATCCAATGATCATCACACAAGTGTGTAGTTGGTGAAGCCAGATCGAGCGTAGCCCCCTTCAAAGAAATATCTATCCCTAGATTAGAATTGTTAACAGCTACAATTGGTGCGAGGTACTAAAAGGTGTGCTGGAATCTACTTGTTTAAATGTTCTTGATGTTTTTTTATGGTCAAATTTTTCTACATTGCTGGCCTGGATTGGTAGGAATGATAATTGGTCTGTTTTTGTAAGAAATCTGGTGAATGAGATCAGTAACTTGACTGATTCCTGTCATTGGAGATATATTACAGGTTCAATGAATCCAACTGATTTGCCATTACTTAGATGATCTGTTTCTCACCTGGTGGATTCCCGCTGGTGTGAGGGCCCTGCCTGGTTACATGAATCACCAAATTGTTGGCCTCGAGCAGAACCTGTGTATGACGAAAAAGACATTTCTGAAGAAATGAAGAAAACTCCAGTGAATTCTCTTACTATAGTCGACAAAGCATCACCGTGGTATGCAAGATAGTTTTCCAGTTTACAGAAGAATAGTTCGTCTAATTGCATGGATTTTTAATTTCTGGAAGAATTGTCTAGAACGAGAGAAGACTTTACAAGAAATTCTGGAAACTAGTGAGCTAGAGAATGCTGAAATTAGACTCATAAGTTCAATCAAAAGGAAAGTTTCCAATTGCCATTTTATAAACGACTATCCTCGCTAAATCATTTTGTGGAAGACGTTGTCCTCAGATTTAAAACAATATTATTCCATAGAAAAGATTTGAAGCTGTTCAGATTCCCTAAGATTCTACCAGCGCACCCTGTTGTTGTTTCCCTTCTCATCATGGAAAATCATGTGAAACAAAATCACATCGGAATGCAACTTTTTCTTAATCACCTAAGACAACCTTCATTGGATTATTGGTGGGAAGAAAACTGTGAGAAATGTATATGTCATCGTTTCAAAATACGTAGGCATGAGGTAAATATGTGGAAGCGGCTCTAACTCCTTTACCCCTCAACCGCATAAGAAGTGCATCTGTGTTTGAAGTAATAGGGATAGACTTACCGGTTCTACTGTTTCTGAGAGATTAATGTAAAGCATGGAGTGTAGTTTTCACTTGTGCTGTCTACCAAGCAATACATCTGGATTTGATTACTTCACACTCCACCGAAGATTTCCTTCAAGTTTTCCAGTGTTTTGTAGCTTGAATAGGGCGTCCTTCTGTTAATTATTCTGACAATGGCATCAACTTCACCGGTGCTAATAACGCTTTTCAAACACTTGATTGGGAAAAGAATTCTAAACATAGCTCGGTTGAACGTATCACTTGGAAATTTAACCCTCCTAGTTCTCCATGGTGGGGAGGTTTCTGTTAATGATTAATAAGAGTAATAAACAACTTTTGAAGTGAATTTTAGGCAAAGATTCCTAGATTTCCAAGAAATGCTTACTCTTCTCTGTAGTATAAAGCTACCATTAACTATAGGCCACTGACATATCTGGCAGAAGATTATGACGATTTAAGTCCTCTCACCCCGGCTTGTTTTCTACAAAAAATAAAGGAAATGGGAGTTCCAGAATGTGATGCTTTGGATGCTAAATGTCTAAACCGACAAAACCGTCATTTGCTAAATCTAAGAAATGAATTGAAGAAGAGATTTTAGCAAGTATAATTGGGACGTTTGGAATGTAGTAAACGAAACAAGTCCACTACTTTGTTCAAGATTGGTGATATAGTCTTGGTTGGATCAGACGGTTTCAAAAGAATGGAATGACCCATGGGAAAAATTGTGGATTTTTTTCCTGAATGTGCTAGCATAACAAGGCCCGCAAGAATCGTAACTATTAAAGGTGTAATTCTGAGACAAATACAACGACTCACCTGACTGGAGGTTCCTGATCATAAATGTGGATAACTAAGGACTTAGTTTACGGAGAAGAAACTAACTTCTTCAGAAAATCCTTTTAGAAAGAATTACAGACCTTAAAGACCACACGTTATAACAGAAGAGTCAACGTTCCTTCACGATATACCGTCCGCAAAGTTGGAAGGATGTTAGAGACAGAACTCAAGTTGGCATTGGAAAACATTGTTATACGTTGCTTGGAGACTTTTGTAAACTAAATTAAGATTTTTACTGTTGAAAGAGTTGGATTGTATTTACATTTGAAGTTTTGAGATTTAATATTATATACTGTGATTTTCCTGTGATAAAAATAAATCCTACCGATTTTTCCGTAAAAATTTTATTCATTACAAAAACTTTTTAATTCCATAGATAACGTTCAATAATATTGTAATTTATAACTAAAATTGAAAAATGATAAAAAAAATTTACTGGATGAGTCTGACAAAGTGTCTTATAATTAATTTGTTAATATTAAGAGTATAAAGCTAATTTCTCACAAGTGTTTTTGCACCAATTGCACGACAAAGCATCTTTAATGTATTACCCTAGTTAATTACTTGAAATGAATCCACTGACTAATTGACACTTTACTTTTTTTAACTATGTTGTGAGATAAAAGCTAAAAGAATCAAGCAATAAAAACTTATTTTTTAATATTTCTTATACCAGTCCCACTTGACTTATAATATACATGGCTTGAACACCCCGCTTCAGTGGCCGAATGGTCCAAGGCGTCATTCGCGTATTAGGTTCACCTGACGAAGATAGGGAGATCAGGGATCAATTTCCAATATGTTCTACAGAGGATGGTTAATCCTAACTTGTTTTCCACTCTTGTTCAACCCAAATGAGTTTACACTACGTATAAAATACTTCCTTAAATTGGAGTTATTATAGTCTAATGACTTTATTGGTTCCCTTACGCATTAATGCCGAGCTAGCTGAATTTTGGTATGTGTTTTCATTTATTAGTCATAAATAATGTACTAAAAGTACCCGTCAGTTAATTATACGGAAAAATTCTACAACGCATAATAGGTTTAAAAATAAGTTTTAAATCAATATTACCCTATCTAATGGTCCTATGACTTAAAGTGTCTCAATTAAAATATGTGGATTAGAAAAATCCCTACAAAAAAGTTTCCATACGCATTTTTCATATATGAAACTGTTTCCACGTACTAAGGCTTATAAATCCTATACACTTATATTTATACTTTACTACTATTAATGTTTTCCACACCACCTTAGAGATTAGTATTATTTTCTCCTGAAGCCCTAATCCACGATTTCATCTTTATTCTATGAATTATGCTCTTTCTACTTCCTCCTTTTAATTCTTGTTTTGTTTTTGTTGTTCTTCTTAGTCCTGTACATCTGTTTCAACTCGCTCCTAAGATTGTGAATACATATCTTTTGATTAGAAATTCATGGGATGTCATCGTATTGATTTAATTCCTTTACCGTGATTTCTTCTTCCGGTCCATGTAATGATTCTTCATCTAGTGTAGAATTGATGCAGGATTGACTATTACAATTACCATAAATTGCTGATTTATATAAACATTTTTTCTACAGCCACACATTGGTCCACACAATTTTGATTAGATACAGAAAATCTTATTCAAAAGGGAATCTGAAGAAGGAGATTGGGATTTTATTTTTGGCTCCAAAAAATTACATTTCACTATCCATAACCAGTCTTCAGGATTTAACTTATTGGCTAACAATGTTTGCAATTGATAATAAGCCCGATATAGATATTGCTGAACTGCACTAGCTGTTGGTGGAAGTATAACGTGTTTTACAGGTTTGTTAATTCTTAAAGACTTAGCAAAGCATATGTGTTGATGTGTGTCAATAGAAACTTCGTTAACTGGAGGACCATATAACGCTAAAAGTAAACTTAGTACATTATAAAATATTAATTCCTTAGAACAATCTTCTGGCTTAAAAACTTCCGCCAAAACATGTAAATCCTCATGCTTTTCTAATATATCCCAAGATTTTGCTTTATCCTCGTTAAAAACGGCAGATGCTGTTTCACAACCAGTGATTGTGTGTAAGAATAAAATATGATCTTTACTCCTATTATTTTGGCCGAGATTTCCTGAAGAATATATTTTCTTCTAAACATTCCCTGTACCGGTTTTAAGAAAGAAAACTTCTTTCAATTTAGGCGTAAGAGCTATAAGAAGCACTAAAAGACTACATATTCTCCAACAAAAACAACTGTTATAATTCTTCTACACGACTGCTCGAATCCTTTTTCAGTAATCAAAATGTCAGCGTCGTCTTGAACTTGTTTAACAATGAAATAACTAGCTTCCAACTTTTCCGACAACATCGAGATTAATCAGATTAAGTTGTGTGTGTTGGAATTAAATTTTACTTGATTCGTTGTAACATTCATATTTTCATCGAAGAGAGCCTCAGTTGATACACGAAGTTTGGAGGATAGATGTAGTTGTTACAAAGTTTTATTAATTTTCTGTTTTAATTATATCCATCAAATACAACAATTGAACACAATTTAAACTGTACATAATTAATATGTGCCACAACAATATGACCTAAATTATTATCTTGTTGCCATACAACACGATACAAAAGAAATCCTTCATTGATGGCATACGTAATATTTGCAGCACTAAGTTCAAATACTTTTGGTTCAATGCTATCAAACAAAGATGGATTTTAGTTTTGCGTATTCCCAATTCATCAAAGAGCGCCAAAAGTCATGGAGCCAATTCACACTGTAGGTAGGTACGGAGTTCTTCATCATATTTTTTAGTTATAATTGTCGATAATATTCACCATATTTCTGTGTCAACTTTTTTAATATTTTTCAACTTAACTTTTTCTTTTATTCTCCATGAACAACACCACTGAAGTTTCAATACTAATATTAAATCCTCTATACGCTGCTACATTGATTTAATTTTATTATTTTAATTGTTTGGTTAACATGGCAAAAGTTTTTTTAGGAAGAAACCAACATTTAATGGACGCTTTGTTTTCAGAATAGTAAAACAAGTTTGGTGCCATATACAATTTCAATTTTATCTTATTTTTCTTGGTAATTTCTACTGGGAGACGTTATGTTTTAAAGTTTGACTACTTATCAACAGAGTGAATATAAATTTAACTTACAATAACTACCAGAATTTGAGAGATATTCATCTTTAAATACTTAGATGTGATGACAGCAGGCTTGCGGAGTCTTTTTATTAAGAAAAAGAAGGAAGGAAGACTTATACATGTAAGAACTTTCTATTTACTAGCACCTAAATCAGGACTACAATTACACCTTCATTCTCTGTTTTACTAAGACATTTTGTTCGGTATTTAAATAAGATCGTAAGAGGACAGACACATCTTAATTCATTTAACCTTACTAACAAGTAATTATTAATAGTGATAGGATCTTTCAACACTCAAGTCGTAGAGTTAAGATCAGTACTTACGTTATTGTTCTAATTTAATGATCATATCTAATGTACAGAATCTCAATAATAATCATATATAACTTACCTTTGGAATATCATACTGTAGTTTTAGAATTAGAATTTTTTGGCGCAAATAGATAGGGCATAATTTTTTCTGCGTCATTAAATCAAAATATATGCACACTAATGATATATAATTTTTGTCTTGTACCAACACAATATATTACATTGCTATATGTTTTTTGGTACCATACCCAAATTTTTATGATCTAGCTCTTTATAACAAAGACTTTGCATCACAGTGGTGATATCTAACAGTTAAATCAACATGGTAATTCCTTTTGTCTCTATCCTGTTACACTAGAATTACAGAAGTATCAACATAAGCATCTCACCACGAATACCTTGAGAGGTGGAGTCTCACCTATGTGTTCTAACGACTAGGCGGCTCGCGAGGGTAAAGAGTTTTTTGTATCACAACATATTTTTTGAAACAGCAATATAGGATCAATGCGTACTATAGTTTCATTAATTATTGGTTAGAATACAAGCTTACATGGGTGTCGGAGAGAGGGGAGGGTTAGAAAATGAACCGATATTTGTTGTAGTTGTCCAGAAAAGTGTCACCAGTTATTACAATTTGGCAACCATGCGAAACAGAGTGGGGGTAAATAAAAGAGATATAACATAATAGTGGTACCTTCAAAAAAGTAAGCAATGAAGCGGTGGGATTATTGTACAAGTAGTATCAAGATTGTACAACAAGCAACACTGATAGTAACTAAGCGACCTTGTGTTAATAATGATAATTTTGAAAGATTAGTTCAATCAATAATCTCATATATTGTGTTTATTAATACATGTAGCTGTGTAAAGTAAGTTGTAAATCTACACAAATAAGTATAGATATTTTATTATACACACATTATAATACAAGAGGTATGCCAGTTATATAAATATTCCCAGGAGGTACGAGAAGCATACAAGTTTGAGAACCACTTATTTAGACTATAATTGGAATCTTTGAATAAATTACATAATATTTATGATGAGTTAGGCCTATTCTTCCTAAAGGTTTATGGTCTCCCCATAATTTGGCTACCCTATCGTCGCTGCTACAGCAGGTTGTAGTCCAGATATATTACTTATTTTAAGGCATCAGGAACTTGAAGGTTCCCTGCACCACCTACAAAAGTACGCACCTATTACTATATTTTACCCTCCCATCTATGTCTTGGTCTTCTGAATTATTTCTTCCCATTGGATTTGCCAGTCTATATCCTGAACACAGTTCTAGATTCTCACATTCACGCTGCATGTCATGAAATCCATAATCTAAGAGACTTGACTATCCCAACAATTTCTTTTTATGCCTACTTGGTATGTATTTCATCATTATATAACCTCCTTCCAAACGCAAGTAGCTTCATCCATTTTTGGACCAAATATCTTCCTAAGCACATTTTCGACATTCTATATTAATTCTCGTCATGTAAGTTAAGAAACCACGTTTCACACACACACAGAGAACAACCGGTAAAATTGTTTTGAATAGTCTGAGTTTTACATTCCCTGAAAACAGGAGAGATGTGAACATCTTAATGACCAATTAATAGCAGGTACTTCCGACTATATTCTTTTACTCATTTCAAATCTAATATAGTTTTTAATAGTTATGATAAATATTAAACCCCATTAAATCTATTGAATTATATGTTGTTGGCAGTAATCTCTAAACTAATATCTCTATGATACCATTAAATGTAAACCTTTTCATTCTTTTTGACTTTTATGACTTTAATTAATAACCAAATAGCAGAAAACCTCGAGGACAAGTCAAAAACTTTTTTTGGGGGGATGGTGTGGGGAGGGTAGGGTGAAAGGCGTGGCATGGCTCCACATACGACCAAATTAACCTTCTGTGCCAACAAGGACAAATGAATCACGGAAACTGTATATGGTGCAAGCTACCGTACAGGTCTTGCGGTAGAAACAAACGATTGGAGATATTAGTTTTTTCAAAAAGAGTGAAATTTTTATGGTAATATTTTCAACAGCTACTCTAAGATAATGTATGAATGTTTATAAGGTGTTATATTTTTTGTAATAAAGCCGTAAGTTTTCTTAAATTTCCGTAAATTTTATTAGGACAAACAAAACATAAGTTTATTTAACTCTTAAGTCCTAGAATAATACCCGACTAACTGCTTGCTAACGCTAACTGTCCTGGTTTAATAGCAGTCAAACCCACTTGAATATACAGATTTATGATTGTAATTTCGAGCGTACTATTCAAGTTTCGAATTAAATTGTCGAATATTAAGTATTCGAAAATATTCATCATTTAGAGTCATCGGACATCCCAAATTAATATTATTTTTTCATATAATTTTTAAAATATATAAAAAATATGTAACAGTAATAAGGTCCATCTAATTTGTAAGCATGGTCATGCTGCCCTCCGGTTTCTGACCTCCAGTCTCAATGAAGATATTAGTAATGTCGAGTTTTCACCCTTGAAATAACATTAATGGATAAGTGATTGGTTGTAATTTAATATGTGTGATAATTTAATCTTTGTTAGTTTTGTAATTCGTTCTACGACACGAATATAATGAAAGCTATTATATAAATGGCGATAGTTGCAAAACACTCTCAAAACAGCCGTGCGGATTTCGAGCTCGAAACGACCCATTATCGGCAAACCAAACAAAACGATCTTAACGTCTAGTCTGCGTGACCACCAATATGTACTACGATAATAATATAAATTATTTGTAGGGTTTATATTAAATAAAATATAAAATGACCATTACAATGCTGAGACCAAAACTTTGAAATAAAAATTAATGTTAGTTTTAACATTACAATATGACTAAATTTATATATATTTAGGTGTAATGACAAATATTATATTGTATTATTTAGAGGTACATATTTTCTGGAATATGTTAATAAAATCTATTTAACAACATTATATGACGTGTATTATTTAGAGTTAAAATAAATCCAACATATGGCTTACAACTCTCCAACAATAAGATTATTCTTACAATTGACTCAATAATGCATGTTCGTTTCCACGGAAATGACTGAAATAAACCATAACTTCATTTGTTTATCTCGTTGACTAGCTTGTATACGATTTTCTGAATAAAAATATGTTTTTAATTCTAGATTGACCAAATATTTATTATCTTCCTCCTAACCCTGCTAAGTTCCCGGTGGTTTAAGGAACTGTCTAGAGTTGCCGGGAACAACATGATCGGATACAAAAATGTAGAGGTTGGGAAACTACAAGGTGAGACAGTTTTTTACTTTAATGTACCTAATTACATGCGATTTGGTTCAATACTTTTGAGAATACCTGTATATTAATATCTACAGACAAGCTGAAAATCATTGTAATCACGTCACTGTCCGTATTGAAGGAATCACAGTTCAATTAATTTAAATTAGATGAAAAATCAAAAATTACAGGAATCGAGGCTGGGCCCTTTAAATTATTGCTTTAATGCAATAAAATTATCTAACTGGGATTTCTTTCGGTTCAGAGACATTTTTCACTGATAATTTAAGACCGAGTCTTGATTCTGAGTTTGTGATGTGAGTAGATATTCAATAGAATATCACGTTAAAATTAAAATCTTGTATTACATACTTAGCTGAATAACATTCCTCCCAGGTGTCAGATGACACAATTATGATTGCTCACATAGTATTGGTTGTTCATGTGTAGCCTTCTGTTCCACACGTCCATCACAGTATAAGCCTTCAACCTGAGGGAAGAATGAGCTGAAACATGGGATGAATCGTAGATAGCTCAGCAGTAGAGCATCGGTTCCCTAAGACAAATGTCTCGAGCTCAATTCCATTGTTCAATGTGTCTTGTTAAATAATTTAAATTAAATATAATGTAGTAACATGGTTAGAAGAAGTTATTGAAAATCACTTTTACTAAAATTTCGAAACTTACCGTAAATATTTTGTGTCAGTATTATTGACATCGGAATATTTGTATTTGTTTTAGTACGTAATGACTGGGCTGCCGATTGCAAATCATGGGTATGGGAGTTAAAGCGCCTGGGATTCAGCTACCTCTGGAGGTATATACCAGCATTAACCCTATTCTTCAAGAACATTGCGACCTATGTGTATGATTTTGAATAATGCTATTTATATATGTATTTATAGATGTAACTCCCGCAAAATGTTAGTTTCTACATAACTCAAGCAACCAACGCAGGTTATACCAAAGTTTTTATTATTCCATTACTCATCATATTCTTATTTTATATATTGATGTACCTCCCACAAAATTTTCATTCCTAAATAAATCACATAACCAACACAGTAATCTATACTAGTATTATAAAGAGGAAAGGTTTAATTTTTTGTTTTTTGTTTCTTTGTTTGTAATGGATAAACTCAAAAACTACTGGACCGTTTTTAAAAATATTTTCACCAATATAAATCTACATTATCAGCGAGTAACATAGTCAAAATTTTATTTTGAAAATTTAATTTATTCCTCATAAAAGAGTCGATAGTATATTATATAGTCGTTGGAAAAAAAAAGTTTTTGAAGGGAAAGTAGAGTTGCTGAAGGGGGCGGGGGCAGAGGAAAAATAAATAGATGTATTGACGAGGAACGCAAAATAAAAGAATAAAATAAAGTTTTGGGAAGCGAGGGGAGTAAATGAAAGTGGAGGAAGCTGAAAAATTAATTTGATTTTAACAATTTGTTTGATTGGTGTATACACAATTCCTCTCGCTCCTAGAGTAAACCAAATTATAGAGGAATGAGATGAAAATAAGAGGGAGGATATAAAAATGGAGGGGGCTATACAGTGTTGGTAGGACTGTATTTTCCAAAAAAAATAAGTAAAAAAAAATATTTGTTTTTATGTTGATATGATGGATGATTTGAAATTATATCGTGAGGACGGTTGATTGAAATAATTTTAACTATAAAAAATATTATACAAAAAACAAGTCATTCAATTCAAATAAAATTCCCATAGAGACGTTTCAATAGCATGTCCTCAATTTCAGTAAAATTTGATTCTATCAAAGTTGGGGGGGATGTATTTCTCACGTCACTTTGTAAATAGTAGGCCTATAATAATGTAGGATGTGCACTGTCAGAATTGAACGAAGCTTGAAATTAGATTCCAATCAAATTAAATGAAGACCATATGTTGTATCGCTCTTTAAAGTTTGATGTCTTTGATGTCAAACTTCAATAGAGAATCACTGAATCGTGAATCTTACACAATTAGTGATTTAGTAAGACGTAAGGGGGAGGAAGCGGACGGAGCTAGAAACGTTTCTCACTCCATTTAAAACACTGTCTTTAACTCACTGACAGTTTTTGTGACTTTAATTAATAACAAAAGAGCAGAAAACTTAAGGCCCTGTCTTGCCGAATGTTGATGGGAAGGGGAAAGGAGTGGCATGGCTTCACATTCGACCAAATTATACTTCATGCCAACAAAGACCGATGGATAATGGAAACTGTAGATGGTGCTATCTACCGGACAGGTCTTGCGGGAAAATCAAACGTTTGGAAATATCAGTTTTCTCAAAGACGTGTAAAATTTTTATGGTAATATTTTCAACACCTTTTTTAAGATAATAAATCGATGTTTATTAGGCGTTATATTTTCTTATTTTTTGTTATGAAACTTGCAGTTTAATCTATAATAATGTATAAATTATTAATATTTGATCACTGGTAAAATCAATAATGTATAATTTGAGAAGCTATATTTCAATAACTATTAAAACCAACATGATTTTAAAAATCATGTATATTTTTTCCTTTTCTAAAAAAATTCAGATTTTCAAAATTAATATTTTAAAATAACGTGTCTGGTCATTTTAATACACATTATCCTAGTCCTATTGTTTATATCAAGAGCAACACTATCATAAGCTTCTCTCATCCAAGACGGTCTTTAGTAGGCTATTGTCACATTATTTTAACTTTTCTTTAGAAAAAAAAACCGTGAGAATGTCGGTGGTATGATTAGATCAAGGTGCGAAGCGCTTACTTTAAATTCACCGGTCAACAATCACACAAGAGTTTGAATGAATGAAAGTTGACCATTTTGGGATCTTAGCTCTCTCCCCACAATTATTAATATAAGAGTGGTATTTACAGTATTTTACGGTTTTTTGAACATATTTTATTGGTTTTTAGTCACAGAAGGATTATCTTAGTGCTAGGAAACTCAACTGACGTGCTCAGATCTCAGGCGTAGTTTACTAACGCGCTAGTCCTCCAAGGACGGTGAATTTAGGTCTGAATTTAGGTTGGGTGAACTGGGGGTGAATTTCCTAAATGTTTTCCATTTACACTCTCTTCCATATAATGTATATTTTCAAGGACAAAGTGTTTAATGTTATAAACAATGTATACAAACCAAAATAGTTAATAGAAAAAAAAATTGAAACATGTTATGTCTCATACACCATATTATCAAAGAGCCACCATCAAGTCTTTCAATAATTTTGATTGAAAATAGTGATGTTCAATTATATTAGGGTATGAAGTGTCAACATATATGTAATTAAATGAGCTAAATCCATTAAAAATATCATAGATGGTACAAAAACCACAATCAATATTTTAAGGCAAAACGAATAACTCAAATTTACACACAAAAATACCATAGTAATAATTTTAAAAAGTTCAGAAGTTATGAGTTATAGGAGAAAGCAATGTGTAGTTTTGGAATAAAATAAATATTTTCTCCAAATATGGTGGGAAAATAAATGAATGGTGCCCCGGACAGAAGTCTCTCGCTGTTTTACCTAAAAATGGAAATACTTACTAAAAACTCGTAAGATCATTGAAACTAAATAATATATACTGTTGCAGAACCATAATATATAAAATCATCTTATTATAAAACAGAAATAATCTCTTCATTCCCAAGACCTATTTTTAAAACTATATATTTTCCTATCCATTTGGAAATTATTGGTTTACAAAATATGTTACATTTAAAATTGATTTATTTTTTTAGTCTTACAATTATTCAATGATAAATAATTTATTAACTCTAATAGTTGCGTTGATATTATCAACATTGTTAATATCCGTCTATGTTAACAACCCTTCAAGTCATTTTATCTGGAGAATTTGTAGCGTCATATTGTTTGTAATATTAAAAATGGTCTCTATATAAATTTTAATCAAAATCATTATATATGATTTCCAAAATATCTCTTCTAAACCAACCTTAACTTTATGCTTGGATAGATGATTCCAAACACTCCTATTTATAACTTATTAACCACCCTAGGTACCAGATTTCAACACTCGGCAAAATGGTCTCGGCTTTACGCCAAGACACAGACAAAAGAGACAGTATCGAAAAATCCTTTTTTGTTTCGAAAACATATAAAACCAAATATTCATCGTAATCTCCAGGTCAAAAAAGTACCATTATAATGTAATCTCTTTATGTTTACGAGAATAATTTAAAAATTATACAGCTCTCACAGTTTTTGAAATATTCGTGTCTCTGAAGATGGACAATAATAACCGCACCTCTCCTCTGTGACCAAGAGGTTAAATGTGCTAAACGCCAATCAATAATACTTATAAATCTAGTAGCAAATACATATAAACTTTTACGTCAATTAGAACTTTAGTTATTCCAGAAACAACAGAGTTTCATTTAAATTATTTACTATACGTATGAAAAATAAATATTTTAATTATATAAGGTAAAACACAATAATAATATGTATCTAGGTAACCATTATTATAATATATTGAAATACATATGTTTCCTGGCAACAAATAATAATAATGGCTTGAGTTTAGAAAAACGAAAGAGTTTGATTGATGAATCTAAAATTTTAAGGAATATAAACGCCAATATTACACGTGATACTGTAATATAATATTATCCACGACATCACGAGAATTTACCATACGAGACTAAAAGGATAAAAAGATACTAAAGGATTTAATAAAACAATATACTCTACCATCTATTCAAGGTAATCTATGATAAACGCATGTATGTTCTGTAGGAATCTCACACATGGGTATCTATTTATTATATTGGTACTTTATCATGAAGTTGAGTAAGGTTAACTGAAACAGTAATTTCCTGGAAGTCCCAATTGCTAATACCTGGTTATCATTACAACTACATGAATTATAAGTGTTAAATTGTTGGTTTCTAATGGAAAGTGATAGATTTATGATTACTTTACACACCATTATTAGTACTAACTTAATAACAATCTAAATAATTGATTCCGCTTTATTTTAACTTACGTAGTAGATATTAATATTAATTTACAAAAAGATTCAGATATTATAATTATGTTCGAGGACTTTTTTAATCCGGTTTCGATCTAAATTTTTATTCAATGAATGATATCTCTATCTCTATCAAATTTTTTTATGCATGTTAAAATAATATTTGTATCCTAACGAGAGTCAATAATGTAGACGAAGCTGCTGACTTATGCAGAATAAGAATATCTGTGAATGCAATGACGTCAGCTGCGAGAAGAGCTTCAATACCACTCAATGCATCAATGACATCCGTAATATTTCCAGTAAAAGTTCAAATACTCTTGATTCAAAGCTATCAAACAATGATGACTTTTTATTCATGTGCATTCTCAATTCATCAAAGAGTGGCAAAAGATATAGAGCCAATTTATATGCGTTAATCACCGAGTTCTTAAACATATATTTTAGTGGAACATTGTAAATAATACTCACCATATTTCTGTTTCAAATTCCTTAATATTTTTCAAATAAACTTACTTTTTTCCAGGAACACTACCATTGAAGTTTCATTACTATTATGCATTCCTCTCTATATTGTTACATTGATATCCTTTGATTATTTTTATTGTTTGTTTGACACGACAAAAGTTTACGTTAGATTAAATAAACAAATAACGGACGCTTTGGCTTTCTGGATAATACAACTAGTTTAATCCGAGCTTAAATTTCAATTTTATTTTATATTCCTTCGTAATTTCTACTGGGAGCCAGTATGATTAATTTGTACTAGTTATCATCAGAGTGAATATAATTTTGCCTACACTAACTACCAGAAGTATTCTTTTAATATTAGACGTGACGCATGCAAATTTGTTGAGTCCTTTTATCAAGAAAAAGAAAGAAGGTGTATGCATGTTAGAAATTTCTATCTACTGCACATAGCTCAGGACTACAGTTACACCGTAATTCTTTGTTTTAATAAGATATTTTTTGTGTTTTTGAAGGCTCCATCACGAATCTTCTCATTTAAGGCCGCCCTGACCAACACACCTTTGCCACCACAACCAGTGTTAACGCGTTGGGGTACATGGCTTCGTGCTGCGTTGTACTATGCAGATTACCTGGGTGACATTCAAAAGGTATTATACAATACACTATCTGAGAGAATTTGTCTGAAGTTTTGCCCAATGACTTCATGTGAAGTCGAGAGAAGTTTCTCACAGTATAAAAACATTATGTCAAACAACGGAACAAAATTTACACCTGAAAATCTTGAGAAGTATTTGATAATTAATTAACTCTAATAGTAATTAATATGTGTTTATAGAAAGTGTATGCTGGATTTTAAGAGTTAATAATAAAAATTTCAAGTATTTTGGTGCCTTTTTTTTGCATTACTATGCCTATTTATGAGCCTCTTTTTTTATATTTAGTGACAATTAATTGCCTTTTTTTCTTTAATGCCAATTTATGTTCCTATTTTTAGTGCCTATTTGCCTGCGTTTTTTAAAAAAAATTTAGTGCATATAAATCCGCCCCTACTGATCAGCAACAAAATTTTAAATGATCAAACTACTTTTGAAAATCAATCCCTTATAACACAATTAGAAAATTACCTCCAAACATCAAACTAGGAAGTAATACTCATTCCAACAAGTCTAACCTATTCAAACCACAATCAAGAAGACTAAACCGTAGATTCATATGCCTAATTTTAATTCAATTCCACAATTTTTCATAAAATAACAATAATATGTCTATCTGTATTTACTCATCATATAACTTACACTCTTTATTATATTAGCAACGATCTATCATTTTTTTATTTTATTTATTCTATTGGTACCTTACTACTTATTGATGATCAGCCCACAAAAAAATTCATACGCTATAATAAATAAAAAATTTGCAAACCTTCCGCCAATATGTATTTTAAACAAATCATCGTCATCATAAAAATTGTATTTATAAGCTGATTAATTAAAGTGTATATTTATTTAATATTTAATATACTATCTTCTAATTTCGCTTTAAATTTCACATTTTTTATGTTTAGCAATATTTTACTGACAATAATAATACCATCTAAATAATATTACACAATATATTGTTATTCCTCAGACCTGAATCTGGTGTAACATAACACCGAGACAAGTCGTTATAGAAGATTAAAGATCAAATAAGGAGAAGGGAACCAAATAATAAGAAAGTAGATCTATTTTATCATAACAGATATGTTGAATTATATTCATTAGAATTATATTCATTAGAAACAAACAATCTAACACATAATTCATATAGTTTTAATGATAACCAGGTATTAGCAATTGGGACTTCCAGGAAATTACTGTTTCAGTTAACCTTACTCAACTTCATGATAAAGTACCAATATAATAAATAGATACCCATGTGTGAGATTCCTACAGAACATACATGCTTTTATCCTAGAATACCTTGAATAGCTGGTTGAGTATATTGTTTTATTAAATTCTTTAATATCTTTTTAATCTTTTAGCCTCGTATGTGAAATTCTCGTGATGTCGTAGATAATAATATATTACAGTATCACATGTAATATTGGCGTTTACATCCCTTATAAATTATAGATTCACCATTCAATCTCTTTCGTTTATTCTAAAATCAAGCTATTATTAATATTTGTTGCCAGGAAACATGATGTATTTCAATATATTATAATAATGGTTACCTAGATACATATTATTATTGTGTTTTACCTTATCAAATTAAAATATTTATTTTTCATGCGTATAGTAAATAATTTAAATGAAGCTCTGTTGTGAGTTCCAGAATATTTTCATATTATATGCATCTTTATTTAAATCTTCATGTTGTATGTCCATTCACCAACAAGTAGAACAATCTCCAAAAGTTTTACAATATAAGTTCCCTTATTATTTTAAAAATATAAAAATTGTAAATATCAAATTAGTTATTTTAACACAATTTGGAAATGAATTGTTTTTCTAACTCGAAATGTTATCTCTCTTAAAGCTCTGGATAATTTAAAGCCAGAAAGAAGACGATTTGATTTAGACAAGAGGATGGATTCTTCAAGGTCCTTTAAGCTTTACTTGTATGTATTAGTTAATATAATTCATTTAGAACAAAATTTATATTGTAGAACACAAGCTATGCAGTGATCTGGAATAACTAAAGTTCTAATTAACGTAAAAGTTGTATATTTACTTGCTACTAGATATTACCAGTATTATTGATTGGCGTTGAGCACATTTAACCTCTAGGTCACAGAGGAGAGGTGCGGTTATTATTTTATATCTTCAAAGTCACGAATATTTCAGAAACTGCGAGAGCTGTATAATTTTTAAATTATTCTCATAAACATAAAGAGATTACATTGTAATGGTACTTTTTTGACCTCGAGATTACGATTAATATTTAGGTTTTATATGTTTTCGAAACAAAAAAGGGGATTTTTCGATTCTGTCTGTTTTGTCTGTATCTTGGCGTAAAGCCGAGACCATTTTACCGAGAGTTGAAATCTGGTACCTAGGGTGGGTAGTAAGTTATAAATAGGAGTGTTTGGAATCATCTATCCAAGCATAAAGTTAAGGTTGGTTTAGAAGAGATATTTTGGAAATACAGAGTCCTAGTAAATTATTTATCGTTGAATAATTATAAGACTAATAAAATAAATCAATTTTAAATGTAACATATTTTGTAAACCAATAATTCCCAAATTGTTAGGAAAATATCTAGTTTTAAAAATAGTTCTTGGGAATGAAGAGATTATTTCTGTTTTAGAATAAGATGATTTTAACTATTGTGGTTCTCTAACAGTGTATATTATTTAGTTTCAATGATCTTACGAGTTTTTAGTAAGTGTTTCCATTTTAGGTAAAACAGCGAGGAAGTCTTTCTGTCTGTCGGGGGCACCATTCATTTATTTTTCCACCAAATTTGGGGAAAATATTTGTTTCATTCCAAAACGTCATTATTTTCTCCTATAACTGACAAATTCTGAACTTGTTAATTTATTATAATGGTAATTTTTTGTTTGAATTTGTGTTATTCGTTTTGCCTTAAAATATTGCATTGTAGTTTTTATACAATCTATGAAATTTTTAATGGATTTAGCTCATTTAATAACATATGTGATAACACTTAATAGCGTCATATAATTGCACAGCACTATTTTCAATCAAAATTATTGAAAGACTAGATGGTGGGGCTTTTATAATATGGTGTATGAGACATACAATGTTTCAATTTTTTTTTCTATTAACTATTTTGGTTTGTATACATTGTTTATAACATTAAACACTTTGTCCTTGAAAATATACATATATATGGAAAGAGAGTGTAAATGGAAAACATTTAGGATAATTCACCCCCAGTTCACCCAACCTAGATTCAGACCTAAATCTCACCGTCCTTGGAGGACTAGCGCGTTAGTAAACTACGCCTGAGATCTGAGCTCGTCAGTTGAGTTTCCTAGCACTGAGACAATCAAGCATGAGTACCGAGCACGTCAGTTGAGTTTCTAGCACTGAGACAATCCTGCCTGAGTACCGAGCACGTCAGTTGAGTTTCCTAGCACTAAGATAATCCTTCTGTGGACTAAAAACCAATAAAATATGTTCAAAAAACCGTAAAATACTGTAAATACCACTCTTATATTAATAATTGTGGGGGAGAGAGCTAAGATCCCAAAATGGTCAACTTTCATTCATTCAAACTCTTGTGTGATTGTTGACCGGTGAATTTAAAGTAAGCGCTTCGCACCTTGATCTAATCATACCACCGACATTCTCACGGTTTTTTTTCTAAAGAAAAGTTAAAATAATGTGACAATAGGCCTACTAAAGACCGTCTTGGATGAGAGAAGCTTATGATAGTGTTGCTCTTGATATAAACAATAGGACTAGGATAATGTGTATTAAAATGACCAGACACGTTATTTTAAAATATTAATTTTGAAAATCTGAATTTTTTTAGAAAAGGAAAAAATATACATGATTTTTAAAATCATGTTGGTTTTAATAGTTATTGAAATATAGCTTCTCAAATTATACATTATTGATTTTACCAGTGATCAAATATTAATAATTTATACATTATTATAGATTAAACTGCAAGTTTCATAACAAAAAATAAGAAAATATAACGCCTAATAAACATCGATTTATTATCTTAAAAAAGGTGTTGAAAATATTACCATAAAAATTTTACACGTCTTTGAGAAAACATATTTCCAAACGTTTGATTTTCCCGCAAGACCTGTCAGGTAGATAGCACCATCTACAGTTTCCATTATCCATCGGTCTTTGTTGGCATGGAAGTATAATTTGGTCGAATGTGAAGCCATGCCACTCCTTTCCCTTCCCATCAACATTCGGCAAGACAGGGCCTTAAGTTTTCTGCTCTTTTGTTATTAATTAAAGTCACAAAAATTGTCATTGAGTTAAAGACAGTGTTTTAAATGGAGTGAGAAACGTTTCTAGCTCCGTCCGCTTCCTCCCCTTACGTCTTACTAAATCACTAATTGTGTAAGATTCACGATTCAGTGATTCTCTATTGAAGTTTGACATCAAAACATCAAACTTTAAAGAGGCGATACAACATATGGGCTTCATTTAACTTGATTGGAATCTAATTTCAAGCTTCGTTCAATGTCTGACAGTGCACATTCCTACATTATTATAGGTCTACTATTTACAAAGTGACGTGAGAAATACATCACCCCAACTTAGATAGAATCAAATTTTACTGAAATTGAGGACATGCTATTGAAACGTGTAACGTTCTGGAATTACGTTACCGCGATGGGCGCCTATTGAAGAATTATGATTAATACACTTTTCATTTTGACATGTTTTTTATTTCTGAATCAGTTTAATTAATGAGAAAATAGATCATGTCGAAATATATACGCGGGCTAGCGCGGACAGGTGTTGCTAGACGCCAAGTGAGTTCTGTCAGTATTGGACACCAACTGCCAACTGCCTCAAAGTTGCACCATTCTTTGTATATATCCCTTGGTCATGGAAGCTTCGAGAAGGTTTAGTTTAGAAAAAACAAAATACAAGACAAAAACATCTCGGTCTTACTGGGAGGTTCTAGAGCCGGAAAATGACTCAAGTTACATTCTAAAATCTCTCTTCGAACCATCGAGAAGAGGAAGTTATTATTTGAAATAATATATATTGTCAAACTGACTTGGCTGGTGTCACGTGCGTGACGTCACTGATCAGTGGCTTTTGCCTTCTTAGAAGAAGAAGTGCTTTAAGCGCCATTTAATATACTGTATAATTTAAATGAAATAAGACGTTTATAAAATTAGGACGATATTATTGTCAATGCTTTCACATACTTTTTAGGGGAAAATCAGTTACATTACAATACCCCCCAAAGGGTATCTGAAAGTAGAGACTTAGTCGTATACTTTTTGATACGCTTTGCTAAAAAAAATAAAAGACGAGAAAAGACGACATGATCATTTTTCGCACACTCTGTATAAAATTTCACAAATAACAATATTTTGAAACATCCTGTATAAAATTTCACAAATTGGATAAATTCCAATAATTTGGAACACTCTGTATGATGCTGTTCTTGAATGATAATAATATTGAAGTGGTGTTCTCCGACTGTAAGTTTACATGAATTATATATATATATATAATATGAAGTTATATAAATCAAACATTAAAATATAAAATGTTAATAAAAAAGTTGAAATTAGATAAATCAAATATAAAATTTTTAAGTATAATTACAATTAATTGAAATAAAATAATCTAAGTTTATTATATAAAAATTTGGATTTAATATAAAGATTTGGATTTAATTATTACTAATCAAAGTTTTTTATTTAAAAAAAAATTTGTTGCTATAAGGTCCTTAAGATTGATTAAAATACATTAAACTTTTTAATAAAAAATGGAATTCAATTGTCACTAATCAAAGTGTCTTTTGATCATTTATTGGTTTAAACACTTCGTTGCACTTTTTATTTCAATGATCCTTCACGGATCCACTTTTAATTATTAGTATTACGATGACGATCCTTCACGGATCCACTTTTACTATTATTTTAACATACTTAACAAACATTCTTAATGCTACACATACCCTTAAAAAAACCTGACTGCCAAATTCGCTATATGAGCCACTATTATACTCTTAAAAGCCTGACGGCCAAATTCGCTATATGAGCCATCACTTAAAATACATTTACTGAATAATTAGCTTAAAAACACAAAAAAGAATTTACAAAATAAACCCAATTACTTAAAAATTATATAATTACATTGTTTCGGACAGAGAAAGGATAATAACAGAACATCTGAATCACCTTACCAAAATCTTTATTTATGAGAATACCTAATCTCAAAACAAATTTAAAATATTTGAAATATATAGACGATAATCTTGGAATCATAAAATATGTTAGAAATCAGTATGAAATCATATCTGACACCATCATAAAATATTGAAAATTATTTTCCCCTTCTTAATTGAATAATTAATTTCTCATTAGTGAAAAAATCTTTACCTGCATCTTACTCTATTGATTACAATCTTTTGACTATTGCCTATTTGCCTTAGGCATAAAAAATGAAATTAAATAAAATTTATTTTTATTTTTATAGTAGCATAATTAGGTCTAACACTCTAATTAGCTCTCATTATCCTTGTTAATACATCATTATTGGCTGTTACATCACGCAATCACAGAATACCCTTTTAAACTTCTTCATAATCTCCTCAATATCTTTAAACTTTAATCCAGAATTAACCATTGGATATTTATCGCATATTATTTAGTGGAAAGCTTAGGCCTCTGCCTCATTTATTATAACTGACTCTTTGTTGCGTTGTACTAGCTCTATGTTTGTGAATACCTGCTACCTGAACTTGGTGATCCCTTTGACTCACCACTTATAAAAAATGAAATTATTCTTCATGGCTTAATACACCTCAACTTCCTCACTCAATTCTCCTCAACGCTGCTAGATGCCCTCGGGCCATCCTTAAACTCATAACGACGATTAATTAATCTAGATCATGGCTTGCCCATAGCTAAGACCAAATCTGAAAAAACCTCAACTCCACTTTCTCAACCTATATACCTCAATGAAAAGACCTCAACTTCACTATCTGAAAAAAAAATGCTTTTAAACAAGACTACTCACCTCTTATTTCCACTCACCTTAACATACTGTAATAAGCACTCAAGTGCATATCTAAATTAATCTCTCTAGATATCTTAGCTCTTACTCTTCAGCTTATTAGCCTACTCTGTGATTTCTTTAATATATGAATCAAAATCGTTGAATTTATTGCCATTTAATTAATTGAATTAAAATAACCCCCCACATAAATATTAAAATCCTTATCCTTATTATAAAATAAATGCATCATTGATGAAATAATAGATTTATTCAGATTTCCAAGATCGTCTATTAATTAATAAAACTTCCTAACTTTCTCATAAACTAAAATTATATAACTTCTTGTTAAAATTAAAATTTATATTTTTATCTCTAATTATTACTTAAACAATAGTTTACAATTAACAAAAATTATGACCTACTCTTAGAATATACTTAGACCCTAATCTCTCCTCGCGTGCTTTAAGGGTTCCACGCTCCTCCAGCTGACAAACTTATCCATGCCCTCACCTAACCTTCTATCTGATATTATCCCTTGCATGCTTCTAAGGGTCCATGCCCCCTCCTTATCTGTTCCCCTAACATGTTTCTTCTGGTAAGACAAGATAAAGTAATTGTATTTATTTTCCAAAGCTGGATTATTGAATCTTAAGGAAGTGGGGCTGCTATCCACACCTATCCGAACAATTAAATCTATTCCATATACAAGGTTAAAAAATATAATTTACATAATATACTATGAGCCTAACGTCTCACAAATCTTGTTATATTTCTTATAATAGTATTATTTTCATTTATGTTTTTTACTCCCTTTCTCTACTATTTACGTTTTGCCTAACTGGAAATTTTATTTTCCGCAGTTGGACTTTTAGTTTAAATGTTAAGGGGGTGGGTCATATACCTCATCTATCCTTACAAAAAAAAAAATGGACTCCCATTTACAAGGTTAAAATGATAAAGTTATATATTATATTAGGAGCCCCTCGTCATACAATTCTCATTTTATCATTATTATTTACGATATTTTTTCTCTTTTTCTTAGTTGGCCTAACTTGAAAAGACCTTTTCTTTGAACTGCTTCGCGATGAAGACTTACTGATCCCTACTCTAATCCTTTCAAGTTCTGCCGACTACTTAAGCTGTCCTGTCTATCTCGTTGAGCGAAAATGAAAAAAATAATTATGTTATTATTTATTACTAGAGTTACTTTTGTCTTCTGTGTGTCGTCTTAACCTTCCAAAGAAAGATGTTTTCAGACTGTTGTTTTGCGTTGTAGAAATAACTATAGATGACCACCTGTAATAAGTGCGATGTAGGAATGACAATGTCGTTGAAAGACAAGTATAGAACTGAGTTACACGTCAATAAGGACCCCCTCTCATTTTGACAAAAGAAATATTAGTTCTACCCTTTCAAAAAAAAAAAAGATTAGTGTCACTTTTCGTGTTTGGTCGTTTATGGTTTCTTTACAATTTCATTTTGAGGTGTGTCACCCTCCTTACTCACTTCAAAATAACACGCAGTTGCAGAGTTGGTGTTTACAGTTGCTTGTTTTTAGTACAAAGTACGCAGTATATTTTAACCACTGCGTATCTCCTCAGAAAGAGGTGACTCTTTCAACATGTATTTTTTCTAGTTATTGTGCTACAGATCCAGGTTCGAACTCTTGCATAGTCATTTTACTATTTAATCATGTAAATACAATCCTGTTCCTATCCTTTATAATTAATGTAGCTGAAAAAATGTTTAGATATCTGTCTTGCTATAATAGGGTTTTAATTCTGTAACATTAAAAACACCTCTAATCTTAAGAGTCTCAGGGTCTTGAATTAAGTATACATTTTGACCTATTTGATATCTTACCTGATATGGTCCTTCATATAGTAAAAAAACTTTTTTACTTCCTTATTCAAAGCTGATGATAATTGATGATTTTTTTACAAGAACTAACTGGCCATTTGCATATTCAATAGGTTTAAGAATCTTTTTATCATGGTACCGGGTTCGTTTCTCTGCTGTATCTTTTAATCTTTTTACTGCAAGATGTAATTTAGTTTGATGATCTATTTCTAACCTTGCTTGTTGCTACTTATAATTGTTTACTTTACAATTTCTACAAATACGCACAACCTTCTCTTGCACAGGAAATATTACTTCTATTTCACTGAATTTGTACCTTTTAAATTTACTTAAATTTCTATTTTAAACTTTTCTTACTACGACTAAATGATTATAGTTACCCTTATTTTACTTATTTAAAATTTAAATCTTTAGTTAAACTGCTAATTTTTTACATTTATATAATCCGAAATTTAAAGTTTATTTAATTGCCTCCTGGATCAAATATTTTTTGTGAGTCGTACTCATTTAAATATGATGTCCCTGAAAATGGTGGTACATAATTAAAATTTGGAGGGTGATGTACTTGATTGGTTGTGAATCTGGGGTTACCTGTATTGTTATTTCTTTTAATTTGTTGATCACTCGAATTTATTTGCCTCGAAGGTCCTTGGTTCCTATCCTGTCGATATTCTATTCTAGGATGTGGATATTTTCTATTTTGCTCTGGTATTGGATAATTATTTTGATATCTCTGCCTATCTTGTCCATTATTAATTTCTTTGATTTGAGGGTTTGTTGATTGCCTATGCCTATCAATATTATATCTGTTTGTCTGATCATTGATTTCTTTGTTTCTTTGATATCTATCGTCAAATGCCATTAATACTCTCTCTACTTCTTTGATGTTCTGTTTATTTATGCTAATGAGAACGTCTTGTACTGGAGTTGGAAAATGATTCATTAGAAGACCTATCAATCTATCCTCTACTACTGGGTATCGCAAATATTTCGCTTGTGTCACAAATTTATTGAAATATTCACTCATAGTACCATCCTTGTCGTTATATTTTCCATTAAAAATTAATTGTAGAAAATCATCCTGCATATTTTGAGACCAATATTTTTCCAAAAATATTCCCTAGCCTGCTCGTATGTCTCCCATTCACTCTCTATACTATCTGTCCAGGATTTCGCCTCATCTTCTAGGCCTGATAAAAATATCTCTATTTTGACTTTTTCATTTATTCTTTCTCCTTTAAATACTCTTTCTACTTTATTTATATATTGTACTGCTGAAATGTTTCCTCTCTTTCCTTTAAATTTTGGAATAAGTGCTAATGACGTTTCTCTTAGTCCCTTAGCAAATAAGTTGGTAGTATCGTGTAAGTTACTAGATTCCCCTAGATTTGTTTGATTTTCAACAACAAAATTGGTTAGTTTTTTATCTAGCTTTTCTACTGCCTTATTTACGATCCCATCTATCTGTTCTTTAATTAAAATTTTATTTGTGTCTTGCTGAGAATCAAGTACTGATTTTACCTCATTTATTTCCTTTTCATTGTGTTCTACCTGAAGGTCCAGATTCCCAACTTTAATTTCTACTTCCTTTAACCCTTTAACTGATTCTAGTTCTATTGTTTCTATTTTATTTTTATTAGCTGAAATTTGTTCCATTAACTTGAACTGTCCTTTCCTTAAGTTTTCATGCTTTTCAATCAAAATCTGTTTTACTTTTTCCTGTTCTATCACTTTTGTGTCTACCTCATTTAACTGTACTGCTAAGTTTTGATGAACCGTCTCTAATTGGTCTATTTTTTGCTCTACATAACCAAAACTCTGATCACAAACCTCCTTACTTAACTCTATTTTAGCACTTAGTTCTTTATTGATTTGTTCAAGTTTAGTCTGATTTGTATCTATTTTCTGATTAATTGCCTGGGTATTTGCATATATTATTTGGTTAATTTCGTGTCTACTTGTATCTATTTCCTGTTTAACTGCATCTATTTTCTGATTAGTTTCCTGGCTACTTTTTTTTATTTCCTGATTAGTTTCCTCATTACACGCTACCATTTGCTGTAACATTTTCTGATTACTTTCTTGTAACATTTTCATAAGTTGATTTAAATCTACTATAGGTTGCCCCATTGTTTCTTCCTTATTCTTTTCTAGTTCTTCCTCTTCTACTATAACATTTCTTTCTTTTTCTGTCCTATCTCCTTCTCTCTCTCCCTCTGCGAATGACTCTTCATTGTCCTGTTCACTTTCTCTTATTTCCTCATCTGATTGTTCTAGACCTAACTGATTCCTAGGTCTAGTCTCATTTTCTACCTCTTCAGAATAGCTACTAACGTCACTGTTATCATTTGAATCTGCCATTTTTTAATTATTGTTCCCTTAATTTAAATAATAAAAAAATTATACTGTTCCACCCCCAAAATGCACAAATGACAAATATATTTTCACTATTTAATTTAAGTTTCTGTTGATGACTTATCTGTGATATTTTTCTTTAGACTCGTCTCCACCCCTTGTCTCCTTTGGTGATGGTAAGCTGCTTCTCTCGGTCCTCGACGCTGCTTACTGCTTATCTTGGTCCTCGGCGTTGCTTCCTGCTTTATCTCGGTGCTCGGTGTTGCTTCTTGCTTGTCTCGGTCCTCGGCGTTGCTCTGCTGCTTATCTCGGGGAGGTATTTCGTGGCTATCTCGGGGAGGTATCTCGTGCTGTTTCTCGGGGAGGTATCTCGTGAGTATCTCGTGGAGTATCTCGTGGAGGTAATTCGTGCCCCTAAGTTGGGAAGCCAATTGTAACGTTCTGAATTACGTTACCGCGATGGGCGCCTATTGAAGAATTATGATTAATACACTTTTCATTTTGACATGTTTTTTATTTCTGAATCAGTTTAATTAATGAGAAAATAGATCATGTCGAAATATATACGCGGGCTAGCGCGGACAGGTGTTGCTAGACGCCAAGTGAGTTCTGTCAGTATTGGACACCAACTGCCAACTGCCTCAAAGTTGCACCATTCTTTGTATATATCCCTTGGTCATGGAAGCTTCGAGAAGGTTTAGTTTAGAAAAAACAAAATACAAGACAAAAACATCTCGGTCTTACTGGGAGGTTCTAGAGCCGGAAAATGACTCAAGTTACATTCTAAAATCTCTCTTCGAACCATCGAGAAGAGGAAGTTATTATTTGAAATAATATATATTGTCAAACTGACTTGGCTGGTGTCACGTGCGTGACGTCACTGATCAGTGGCTTTTGCCTTCTTAGAAGAAGAAGTGCTTTAAGCGCCATTTAATATACTATATAATTTAAATGAAATAAGACGTTTATAAAATTAGGACGATATTATTGTCAATGCTTTCACATACTTTTTAGGGGCAAATCAGTTACATTACAAACGTCTCTATGGGAATTTTCTTTGAATTGTATGATTTTTTTTTTGTATAATATTTTATTTATAGTTAAAATTATTTCAATCAACCGTCTTCGCGATATAGTTTCAAATCATCCATCATATCAACATAAAAACAAATATTTTTTTTTACTTATTTTTTTTGGAAAATACAGTCCTACGAACACTGTATAGCCCCCTCCATTTTTCTATCCTCCTTCTATTTTCATCTCATTCCATTTTTCAGCTTCCTCCACTTTCATTTACTCACCTCATTTCCCAAAACTTTATTTTAATCTTTTATTTTGCATTCCTCGTCAATACATCTATTTATCTTTCCTCTTCCCCCTTCCCCTTCAGCAAGTCCACTTTCCCTTCAAAAACTGTTTTTCCAATGACTATATAATATACTATCGACAATTTTATGAAGAATAAATTAAATTTTCAAAATAATATATTGCCTATGTTACTCGCCGATAATGTAGATTTATATTGGTGAAAGAATTTTTAAAAACGGTCCAGTAGTTTTTGAGTTTATCCATTATATACAAAGAAACAAAAAACAAAAAATTAAACCTTTCCTCTTTATAATACTAGTATAGATTAATGTGTTGGTTGTGTGATTTATTTAGGAATGAAAATTTTGTGGGAGGTACATCAATATATAAAATAAGAATATGTTGAGTATGCGAATAATGAAAACTTTGGTATAACCTGTGTTGGTTTCTTGGGTTATGTAGAAACTAAAATTTTGCGGGAGTTACATCAATAAATACATATATAAATAGCATTATTAAAAATCATACACATAGGCCCGATGTTCTTGAAGAATAGGGTGAATGCTGGTATATACCTCCAGAGGTAGCTGAATCCCCGGCGCTTTAACTCCTATGCCTATGAGTTGCAAGCAGCAGCCCAGTCATTACGTGCTAAAACAAATACAAATATTCCGATATCAATAATACTGACATAAAATATTTACGGTAAGTTTCAAAATTTTAGTAATAGTGATTTTCAATTATTTCTTCTAACCATGTTACTACATTATATTTAATTTAAATTAGTTAACAAGACATTGAACAATAGAATTGAGCTCGAGACATCTGTCTTAGGGCACCGATACTCTACTACTGAGCTATCTACGATTCAACTCATGTTTCATTCAGCTCATTCGTCCCTCAGGTTGAAGGCTTATACTGTGATGGACGTGTGGAACAGTAAGCTACATATGAACAACCAATACTATGCGAGCGATCATACTTGTGTTATCTTACACCAGGGAGGAATGTTATTCTGCTAAGTATGTAATACAAGATTTTAATTTTAACGTGAAATTCTAATGAATTATCCACGCACATCACAAACTCAGAATCAAGACTCAGTCTTAAATTATCAGTGAAAAATGACCCTTAACAAAAAACAATCCCAGTTAGCTAAATGTTATCGCATTAATGCAATGAGATAAAGGACCCAGCCTCGATTCCTGTGATTTCTAATTTTTCATCTAATTTAAATTAATTGAACTGTGATTCCTACAATACGGATAGTGACGTAATTACAATGGATTTCAGCTTCTCTGTAGATATTAATTTATATGTTTTCTCAAATGTATTGAACCAAATCTCATGTAACTAGGTACGTTTAAAGTAAGCAATTTTCTCACCTTGTAGTTTCCCAACCTCGACCATTTTGTATCCGATCATGTTGTTCCCGGCAGCGCTAGATAGTTCCTTAAACCACATGGAACTAATCAGGGTCAGGAGAATGATAATAAATATTTGATCAGTCTCAAATTTAAAATATTATTTTTTTACTCAGAAAATCTTAGTACAAGCTAGTAAACGAAATATACCAATAAAGTTATGGTTTATTTCAGTCATTTCCGTGGAAACGAACATGCATTATTGGGTCAATTGTAAGAATAATCTTATTGTTTGAATTTTGTAAATCAGATGTTAAATTTATTTAAACTCTGAATAATACACGTCATATAATGTTGTTAAAATAAATTTTATTGATATATTCCAACAAGTACGTAACTCTTAATGATACAAATATAATATTTGTCAGTACACCTAAATTTATATAAATTTAGACTAACTTTAATATTAAAACTAACATTATTTTTTTATTTCTATATCTTGGTCTTAGCATTGTAATGGTCATTTTATATATTTTTTTAATATAAACCCTACAAATAGTTTATAATATTATCGTAGTACATATCGATGGTCACGCAGAATAGACGTTAAGATCGTTTAGTTTGGTTTGCCGATGAGGGGTCGTTTCAAGCTCAAATCCGAAAGGCTGTTTTGAGAGTGTTTTGCAACTATCGACATTTTTATAATAGCTTTCATTATACACATGTCTGTAGTACGAATTACAAACTCACAAAGATTAAAGCATCACACATATTAAATTACAACCAATCACTTATCCATTAATGTTATTTCAAGGGTGAAAACTCGACATTACTAATATCTTCATTGAGACTAGAGGTCAGAACCGGAGGGCAGCATGACCATGCTTACAAATTAGATGGACCTTATTAGTGTTACATATTTTTTATACATTTTAAAAATTAAATGAATAAAATAATATTAATTTGGGATGTCCTATGACTCGAAATGATTAATATTTTCAAATACATAATATTCGACCATTTAATTCGAAACTTGAATGGTACGCTCGAAATTACAATCATAAATATGTATATTCAAGTGGGTTTGATTTCTATTAAACCAGAACAGTGGGCGTTATCAAGCAGTTAGTCGGGTATTATTCTAGGACTTAAGAGTTAAATATCCCTATGTTTTGTTTGTCCTATAAAACTGTATATCTGTTTAGAATGGCTGTTTGAAAGTGTAGGTTTTACACAATGTCATATTGAGACCTTTTGAAAAGGATTGTAGTTTCACGAACTTACTAATTGGTTTTTTACGCGAATTTGGATTTGCATCTATTGTATTTAAATTCAATAATGTGTTCGCAAATCGAATAGAAAGTATTACACGATCAGGCCTATGTATACAAACTTACATTCACGTGTCAATTCTTAGATATTACTTTGATTTTCAGAGTTGAGTTTGGATGATGGGCATTTCGGAAAACCTACACCTAAAAACGGCCATTCTGAACAGCAACAACATTTCAAATGATTTTTCTTTTTAAATCAATCCCTTATTATCAAAATTAGAAAACTACCTCAACATGGCAAATTAAAACGTAATCCTCGTTCCAACCATTCTAGTCTATTGGAACCACCAATCAAGAAGATTAATACCGTTGATTCATGTACCTTATTTTAATTCAATTCCACACCTTTGATAAAATAACAATAATATATCTATCTATATTTACCCATCATATAATTGCACATATATTATACTAGCAACAATATCTTAATTATAATTATTTTATTTTATTTTATTTATTCTATTGGTAGCTTACCACTTATTGTTAATCAGTCCACAAAATGTTAATACGTTATAATAAATAAAAATTTCACAAATCTTCCACCAATAGTATTTTAAACAAATCAACTTCATCGCAATAAGTTTGTTAATTTTATTAATAATTTATTTAATATTTCGAATACTATCATTCTAATTTCGCTTTACTATTCTAATGTTTACCTATGTTGCATCCCCTGATTGCAGCTTGAAATAACTAATGAAATCCATCCTCTATAAACCTCTATAGTTATGCAACCTCTATGTTTTTTGTTGTTTTGTTTACCAATGGCAATCATTGTTAGAAGCTATAAGAGAGAAGGACTCTAAGAAAAAGAAAATTGACGCGCTGGTTTTGAGACATGAAATAAATGTGAATGTAAATACAAAGGATTGATTTGAGGTATGAAGTTTCCCGTTCCATCAGCGAGCGCCGGTTGGAGTCGAGGACTGACCTCATTTTTCTCTCAAGCGGGGAAGATCTAGAATGTGAATGAGTTCTGCAGATTTGTGATCATGTAGAATGGTATACAACTTGTGTTTGACATCATCACCTCAAGTACTACAGGAAAACGAGTGAGATGTTTTATTATTATTATTAATGCAGGACCACTAATTCACAGTTATCACCAATTAATAAATGTTATTTACTTAAAGGCTCTTATGCCGCAATGTTTCACAGCTTAGATTTATAATTTATTCTGGTACCGGATAGGTAGGACTTTATTTTAAAATTACAACTGCCACAATTAAAATATATATAATATACCTCTTTGAGTATTTGAGTCTTAGATATTTAAGATTTCACTATACTTACCATATGACTTTTTCTTTTTCTTTACTTCTATTTGTTACATTTATGTTCCACCCTTCTGGTGAGATTGTTGTTCCCTTTTCAAGCTCATAATAGGAGTCATTTAATTTGTATCACTCAACTCACTGGCGCTCACCCTTTTATTTCACTGGTATTTAGAACTTCGCGACGAGCTACAGGATTACCGTGGATACATATCAGAGGTAAGTTTACCTGGTAGTTATGTCTATCGCTACCGGGCCACATTAAAGCCACAAAAATACCCTTCATTGCTACATCACCGCGGATACCTCGAGAGGATAGAGTCTCGGTTTTTTTTAGGTGCTCTACCGATGGAGTTGGTCATTGAGGGAGCGAGGTTTTATACTACCCCCCCCCCCCCATAAGATTACAACATTGATTTTCCTTAGAACTTAAAATGATTTAACATAACACTAAACATGTCATAAAAGACTAAAGGTCAAATAAGGTGAAGGGAACAAAAGAATAAGAAAGTAGATTTAATTTATTAATATTATTATAGGTTGAATTATAGATTTTTCCAATCCAAATCTTAAATATCGTTATAATCTTTAAATATATGTACTAATGTATTCATGTTTTAAATATATACTAATTGAATCTTAAAATCAATTTGATAAAGGCTTGGTGCCACTTACAAATGATATTTTAAATTTCTTTTCTATAACAACATAAACAACAAAAATAACATTTTTGTGTAAATGAATTATATTGAGACACGTTTGTAATTTTCTATGAGTATTCTTCCCAGCTTCCCAGGTCCTTGTAATTCTTTTTACAAATTGATTAAAATTGTTACTTGAAGTCCTTATTTATAATTACATTCTAGACACTTTTTTGTTATTATTATTTTACTCAAATACCACAAGAATCGAAGTTTGAGCAAATTATATTTTTTAAGTGTAAATGTGAGTACATTTCCTCTAAAATACCTTCCTCATTCTTAACAAATCAATGTTGTTAGTACTCATAAGTATAACACTAAAGGCCAATGTGAAGAAAAAGGAAAATCTTATAGTTAAAGATTAATTTTATAGTGTACATATTATGATACTATATTACTCATCATTACACAGCTGTAGACTAATGTAAATATCACTACCCTTATGACCTCTACCTCTAACGGTTGTAGACTGTTGTCAATATCACTACCATTACGACATAATTTCTAACGGTTGTAGACTGTTGTAAATATCACAACTCTAATTACCTCTTTCTCTAAAAGCTCTAGACTGTTGTCTATATCACTACCCTAAAGCTTTCTTCCTTCAACGGATGTTGGCTCTTGTCTTTATCACTACCCTAATGCTCTTTTACTCTAATGGCTATAAAATATTGCCAATATCACGTCATTAACGCCTTTTCCTTCTAACAGTTGTAGAATTTTCTCAATATCACTAACCTTATGCCCTCATTCTTTAAAGAATTTAGACTATTGTCAATATCACTATCCTAACTCTCTCCCTCAAAATGGCTATAAAAAGTTGTTAATATCACTACACAAATAGCATCTTCATCTGACGGCTGTAAACTATTTTCAATGTCACTAACATAGTATCCTATTCCTTTAACGAATATAGACCTTTGTCAATATCATTATCCTAATGGCATATTCCTATAACGGCTGTGAACAGTTTTCAATAACACTACAATAATGACTTCTTTCTCTAACGGCTGTATACTTTTGTTAAAATTCATTCATAGAGCTCTCTTCATCATTGAACACTGTATGAATTAATACTTATTGCACATATTGCATTTATCTAATAATGGATTTGACTTTAACCTAATTAAAAAATAAGTTCTCTATTGGTATAAATCACAGTGTAACTAACATAATTATTATTATTACTGTTGTTTTAAAGGCCCATCAACACATAGAGGTCATTAGGGCCTTGAAGTTATTAAAAACATAATAAAATCCCGATAGGGGAAAGAGATAATCATTCACCATCTGAGACACTCCATAGGAGTGCTCAAATGGGCTCTTATTATAGATTAGGTGATACACCTGCTATAAAAAAACCACAGGTGTATCACTGCAATAAAAAGACTAAACAAACATATTAAAATATAACACGTTAAAATGACACAACATGTTAAAATGAAAATACTTTAAAAAGACAAAAAAACATGTTAAATTACAATAAACTGTTAAAACGTAAAAACAAAAGTATCAAAGAATGTTAAAAAGATCTCAATACGAGATCATATCCAAATGAGCCACTTTATAAAAGTGACTCAAATTGCATTAAAAAGATCTGCCTGGCGTATAAAACGGAGTAAACTAATAACTCCATCCGCGCTATCACGTAATAAAAAACGTAGGTCACCTTTAAAATCAAGATCCAGGCGGATAGGGGTATATTTACGACACTCAACCAAAATGTGATACACACTCAGAGGAGCATCGCAAAACTCACACACTGGGGGTGGGTCCTCTCTCAATAAAAACCAATGGGTCAATGATGTGTGTCCGACGCGGAGTCTAGTCACGATGACCTCCTCTCTTCTAGACTTTGTATAGAAGAGGGCCACCACGACACCCCCGTCCCTGATGGACCGCAGCTTGTTCTGAGCAGGGTCGAGACCCACTGCTCGTGCCAGGTGCGTAAACCCCACGCGAAACATAGCCCTTTAGGTCTAAAAACATGACACCCAGACTCGCCTCAGGAGGCAGCGTGCCGCCTCCTTGGCCACCTGGTCCACCAGTTCATTTCCTGAAAGACCGGCGTGACCCGGAATCCAGCAAAAGGGAGCCGGATGTTTAATGAATCAATTTTTAAATTTGTTCGTGAATCATCTGCACGAGAGGATTTCACGAGTAGAGAGTGGACAATGCCAACAGAGCACAAAGGGAATCCGTGCAGATGAGAACGGAACGGTGACACTTACGATATACAAAATATAACGATTTAAAAATGGCATATAGTTCAGTGGCAAAAACACGGTTTCACCAGGTAAAGCAAATTTAAAATTGGATCCTTCCACAACAAAAGCAAAACCCACGAGGCCCCGCATTTGAGCCATCCGTGTAAAGCGTTTAAAACCCCCGAAAGCGGTTTGCGAGGAGCTCTTTTAAAGGTCCTCTCGTATAAAAAGTGGGGGGTGGTCGTTTTAGGGAACTTGGCAAGGTCAAAATGCATTGAGGTAGGCGAAATCTTCCAGGGAGAAACCAACTGGGGATGTGGGGATAGCCTTTGGCAGAACTATCCCACATGTGTCAAAAACTGATAGCATCCTGATCCCAACCGGCCTTGTACTACCCCCATTTATTTCATACAAGACACGGTTAGGGGGATGAAAACAGGATGGTAGGCAACATGTTCTGGCATGCAATGCAGTTTTGACACGTAAGATGCCAAAGATACGACCCCGATACAAAAGAGGGGGCTCACCGGCGTCGGCACAGATGCTGACGACTGGACTGGTACGAAAGGCACCATTAGCCAGTCGAATGCCAGATGGTGGACCTTCAGCATCTTTTAACGCCGAGGGTCTAGCTGAGCCATAAACAAAGCTGCCGTAATCAGCTTTGATCTCCCCAAAGCTCTATAGAGGCGCATCGGGTTTCCCTATCAGCACCCAAGAACGACCGCAACAACTTTAAGTAAACCCAGGCTTTGGTCCCACCTCGCTATCAGGTTTTTATATGGGGAAATCCAAGTTAATTTAAAATAAAATAAAAGCCCCGAACCTTACGCTTCCGAGACGGGAAAAAAACAACGTGGTTAATTAAAATATTGGGCTGGCTGTATCCCGTAATCTATGGAAGTGACGACCGTCGTTTTGGGGCCCCTGAGAAGGAAAGTCACTACGCGATGCCCACATCCATGGATTGTTGACAGATAATTGTATCAGCCGCTCAGCCCTGTGGAGACTTGATGAACTGCAATAAATTGCGTAGTCATCCACAAAAAGGCATGAACGAACAGGTAAGCGCACGTTGTTACAATGCTATTTATCGTGATAGCGAACAGCGTACAGCTTAAAATACTACCCTGAGGCACCCCTTTTTCTTGAATAAATCATGTATAAGGTGTTGTTTAACCTTCCCCGGAAGTGTCTATCTGACATAAAATTAGATATAAAAATAGGAAGGTTCCACCGGAACCCCCAATTTAAAACAGGGTTTTTATAATCCCGTACTCCCAGGTGATGTCGTAAGCCTTCTCCAAATCCAAGAAGACAGCCAAGAGGTGTTGTTTATAGAGGAAGGCGTTACGAACTGCTGTCTCAAGACGAACAAGGTGATCCCGTGGATCGGTTACGGCGAAGCCACATTGCATATCAGTAGTAGATTGCGGGATTCTAAATACCATATAAATCTTTTATTGATCAATTTTCTCTAATATTTTGATACACGATAATTAAGGCTATGGTCTATAACTAGTTGGCTCAAATTTATCCTTGCCACTTTTATAAATAGGGATAGCGGTTGTTGCCTCCAAAGTGTTGACATAATCAGCTCTCAGGCAGAATTTTTCTCAGTGCGGAAAACTAAACTGATTGTAAGCTTTCACAGAAAAGATTATCTTAATCCTAGGAAAATAGATTAACGTGCTCAGCTGTCAGGTGTAGTTTAGAAATGCGCTGTTTCCGTGTTGAACTATATCAAAAAAGGATGGGGATTTTAAAGATAGAACATCGTTTGGGTAGATTGGGGATTCATTTTCCTAAATGGTTTACCATTTCCAGTCTCCCTCTAAAATGTGGGATTTCAAGAATAGGATTTAATTTTATTAACAATTCATTCAAACCAAAATAAAATTTAAAGGAAAAAAAATTGGAAACCTGGTATATATCATGCTTAACAGTAACAAAGGGCCCTTTATCTTGTTTTTCAATAATTTTTATTGAAAATAATGTTGTCAATTATAGGAAGATGGGAAGTGTCATCACATATGTTTTTTAAATAATTTGAATAAATTTAAAAATTCAGAAAAATTTGGAGAAATCACAATGCAATTTTTATGTTAAAACAAATAATAACTCTCAATTTCACAGAAAAAAAACCAAAATCATATTTTTAAAATGGCAAAGTTAATTTTAGGAGCAAATAATTAAATTTTTGTAAAAATAAATATTTTTTCTATTTTGGTGGAAAATAAATGCATGGTGCCCCATACCGACTTTCTCGCTTTTCTTTTAAAATACATAAAATCATTGAATAAAAATAATATATATTGTTGCAGAAAAAATGATATTTAAAAAGCATCACATTCTAACACATAAATATCTCTTCATTTCCAGACCTTGTTAAACTTTATATTTTTCCTATCCCTTTGGAAATAATTGACTTATAAAAAATATATTTTTTTATAAAAGTGTTTTATTTTTATAATCTTTCAATTTTAAAAATGGGTGAACAATTTCGTATTTCAAATAGTTGTGTTGATATTATTAACATTGTTATTATTCGCCTATGTAAAAACACCCCCAATTTATTTTATTGTAAAAAATTGGGTGAGTCATTTTATTAGTACTATTAAAAAGTGTTGGGTACAAACTAATTAAAACTTTTATCATTGTTTTCGAAAAAAATTTTTTTTAAAAAACCCCCAAAAATTGGGGGGGTTAAATTTAAAAAATTTTTTTAAAACCCTCCTATAAAAAAAATTTAATTACCCTAGTACCATTTTTAAAAAATGGGAAAAAATTGTTTGGGCAAAAAACCCCAAGTATACTAAAAAAAAAGAATAAAAAATTTTTTTTTTTTTTTTAAAAAGCTTTAAACAAAAATATTTTCGAAATTCGAGGAAAAAAAGTCCCATTAAAATGTTATCTTTTTAGAAAATGAAAAAATTTAAACTTTAACAGAACTAGAAATTTTATGAAATATTCGGACTCCGAAGAGTAAAAATAATGACCCCCCGAACCCGGGGTTTTGGGGGGGGAAATGTGATCAACCCCAACCAATAATCGGAAAATTAATGGGAAAATACAAACCATTTTAAAAGTTAATTATAACTTTATTTTTTTAAAAAAACTCATTTTTTTTTTCCCCCAAAAAAAAATTTTGTTCTAAAGGGACATTTTAAAACCCCAATCATAAAAAAAAATTCTTGGGGGAAAATTTTTTGGAAAAAAAAATTTTTTTTTTTTAAAAAAAATTTTTTAAAGGGGAAGGGGCATGGAGCTTACTTGAAAATTTTTTTGGGATGTTTAGGGTTTGGGGGGGGGAACAAACATAAATTTTAAAAATATGAAAAATTCTGTTACCCAATTAGTTTTTTAAATCGTTTCCCAAAACTTTTTAAAAAAAGTATATTTTTTAAAAAGAAAAAAAAAAAAACAACAAAAATTTTTTGGGGGAAAACCCAAAAATTTTAAAGTATAAAAAAATATGTTTCCCGGAAAAATAAAATTAAAATTTTTTTTAAAAATAAAAAAAAGGGTTTTTTTTTTTAAAAGGGAAATTCTTTTTTTATAAGGAAAAAAAAAACCCCAATTTTAGGGGTTAGTGTAAAAAAATATTAATACAAACATTACGGAAAATTTAAACGGGCAAAATAGTAAAAAAAAAAATTTATGGCACCCAAAGAAAATCCCCCCAAATAAATGTACCCAAGATAAAAACATGTTTTTTTTTTGGGAATCTCAACTGGGTATTTTTTTTTATAGTAAACGTAAAATTTTTTTGAGAAAGGAGTTTGGAAGTTCATCCCCAATCCTTTTCCCCCGTTTCCTTTTTTTCCCCTTGTTTTCCCCGGTCCTTTAACAGCCTGTTCTTAATGTGTTTCATCAAATGTATCAAAATTAAAAACCTATAATCACTCAAAAACCTAAAATAGTCTCCCCAGGGAAAAGTGGGCCCAGTAATCCCGACTACACTAAAAAATATTTGTTTTTTTGGGTTCCCCCCTTTTAAAATGTATTACTCTTTAAAAAAAAAAATTTGCCCCCCCAAAAAAAAGTTTTCACAAGTAGGGGGCACCCCCCAGAATTTTGATACAAAAATTTAAATTTATATCTTTTTTAGTTTTAGTGAGTGGGTTTGAAAAAAAATTTCCCACTATGGAAGTTTTTTTTTTTTTTCCCCCCCGGGCAGTTTTGGAATGTTCGATCCCCTGGTGGGTATTATTTTTACTCCCCCGAAGGCGTTCGCAGGGCGGGGTTTCTAATTTCTTTTTTTCCTTTTTTTGTTGTATACTTTTGGGTTTTTCCTTATTTATTCCATGGTTTTTTTTCTACCCATACTTTTCCCCGTGTTTTTTTAAAAAGGTCTCGTCGCCCAAAAAAATGGGCATACGGTAGGTTTTTTTTTATTTTCCCCCCTCTAAAAATTGTAATCTTTTCACCCCTCAGGGCTTACAGAAAATTTTTTTCCCTTGCTAACGCGAACATGGTATTTAGGATTACATGACAGTACAATGTAGTATTTTTTTTATAATTAGTCGATTGGTTTATTTTTAATTTTCATTTTTTTAAATAATTAAAAAATCTTTAAAATTAATGGGGGTGCCTCCCCCTTTTTGTCAACCCCTGATTGCAAATTTAAATAAATTATTTGAGTTGTTTCATCCGATGATTAAAATTTTTGGGTTTTCTGCCTATTTTATTTTTAAAAAAAAAGCAATCCCGCCACTGTCGATAGACACATTGAATTTTTCAATGAGACTAACGATATTTTTCCAACCATAGATACAACGTTTATTACAAAAAGTTAACAAAATGCGGGGGCCCGGAGCTATGTTTTTCCCCATGATAAAAAAATCAACAAGGGATTTTGAGTTTTAAACACTCTCTTGAAAACAAGGATTAATAAAAACAATAGATAATGACTACAAATGTCATTACTTCCTGACTATGAATCTGTTTTTAAAAGTCATTTGCTATAGCACAGAAGCATGTCTATTTTACTTGGACAAAGTTATTTAAAATTAAGACTTTGTGAGTGGGGTGAAAAGAAATTTGGCGCCCCCTTTAATTTTTAAACTTATACTCTATTACCCCCCTTTCCCTAACTACAGTCACATTTGTTTGCCAAAAAAAATCGGGTAGAAAATTTTTCTTCAAGTCTTGTGTTAAAAATAAAATTTTGATTTCAAAAAGCTTTGATGTTAAAATTACATTTTATTCAGTTTAATTTTTTTTTTGGTCTCTAAAGGGAAAATTTGGGGGGTTTTTAATAAACTAAATGTTTGGATGTCTGTGGGGAAAAAATAATCTGTGACTCATATGCCAATTTTCACTACAACAAAGTCCACTTAAACTATTTGTACGTTTTTTTGGGGTTTTCAACGTTGAAATGGATGTTTTAAATGTGGGGTTTTGACAACACTGTTATGGGGAAATTTAAGATCAAGTGTAACGCATTGCGTGTAAAAAGAGGTAAACTATTTGAAAAAAGATAAATAATTTTAGAAAACCTCATCGGAGTTGAGAAAAAATGAATGAATTTTAAAGATTTGGATAATGTGGTGTGCCAACTTAATGTACTGTTTTTAAACTATATTTATGGTTTTTCTGAATTCAAACCAAAAAGAGTTAGGAATAGTGTTTTATTTATACAATGTTTCTTGATTATTTCCTTTTTTAAAGGTGTCTTTGATTAGTCATATTTATTAAGTCCCAGTTTTCATTATATTTTTGAAAATTTTACTTTAAAAACTATTTTTATGCGGCTACGGGAGGTTGATTTGATATAACAACATAACGAGACTAGCCTTAAATTGATAAACATTTAAGTTTAGGTTTGTTTGTTGAAAATAAAAATTTATTTTTATTCGTTTGAATGGGTAAAAATAAAAGTGAACTAATTAATATATGTATATTAAAGAAATAAAAAAATTTAACAAAATAAGTTTAAAACGTAAAGCTTCTACGCTGTTTTGTCCTGTGTCGATATTATAAATGGCAAAAATTTCCCCTTTATAACTCATCTAGGGTTTCTGTTGGTTGTCGAAAAAACTCGATATATTAGGAAATTACATTAAATGAACTTTTTAGATGTTTTGTGTTATGTAGGGGGTTCTTTGATAATGATTCAGTCATCAAAATCTAGGCTCATTGGTTTTTTGGATAGTTGAACGTTGCTAAAGTTTGTATTGTATTTTTGAAAAACAAAATAAAATTTGGTTTAAATTAAAAAATATTTCACAACAAAATTTTTTATAAGGTTAAAAAAAGTATTTAGTTAATTTTTTGTGAAAAATCTTTAAATAAAATAGTTTTTTTTTATTTATTTAGATAAATTTTTTTTTAAGGTTTTATATTTTCAATTAATCCATTTACGACTAAATTTTGACAAAATTTTTAAAATGCCATTATAATAATGTAGACATATTTCCCCCGTTGTTGTTTTTTGTTGTTGTTGTTGTTTTTCAAATTTATTTTTTTCCCTTTTTTTGTTTTAACCCTTTCCCCTTCGCCGCAAAGGACGCACAAAATATATTTCCCCTTTTACCGGGAGCAATAAATCACCCCCCCTACAAAGGCCCCTTCAGTGGATGCCATTTTACACAAACAGAAAACTAACGAATTGTGATCAAATTAAGTTAGGATGTGCAGTGGTGTTATGCAAAAATAAAAAGGGGGGCTGGAAGAACCCGTACACGAAAAGATATTTAATACAGTTAGGCCTATAAACAGATAATTTTTACCTATTCAAATTTTCCCAAATACGATGGAAACAAATTAAAAAGAAAAAGTTTTGGGACACAATTAGAAAAAGGAAAAGGGGTAACCCTCAAATATATGCCTATTGTATCAGACGTATGTATAGAAATGGAATATGGTCGTAAATTTTAAAAGGAATACACCCGGCTAATCTTATTGTAAAAAAGGAATGAAATAATTTAAGGAACCCAAAGGGTTTGTAATCAATAAAAAATATAAAAATTCAATTATAAAAAAAAGGGGGATTCGTTCTGGTTTAAAATAAGTCTGGAAAAGACTTCCGGCCCCCAAAGAAATCTGGATTTTGAAAACAAAAGGGAGACTAGCTTTAAATCATGTTGGCCCACCCCAATTTAAATTGTAATAATTTATTAATTTTTTTGCACAACGTTGAAATTTTGGCACATATAAACACCCCCCCCTATAAATAACGATGTTGATTTTAATTAAATTTTGGGGAAAAAAGGTGGCCCCAAATTTATAAGGTGGGATTTTTCCAAACTATACTGTACTTTGAACAAAAAATGCAATGTAGTATCAGTCGATGTTTGTCTAGGCCTATTCCATAAATCTCGAGAAATTTGGACAAAAACTGATTTATTGGTGAATGGAAGATCGCGTCGTTCCTTTTTCCCCCCTTTACCGAATTGACTTAAATGATTTATTTTTTGAGGGGGGGGGGTTTTTAAAATAAAAGTTATCAAGATGAACCCCGCCGTTACAAAAAATGAAAGAAATCCTCCCCCCAACCACAAAATTCAATAATTAATACAGTTTTAAAAACCTTTTTTTAAAAATTTTTTTGAGATTTTTTTATTAAATCAAGGTAATACGCATTTGTAAATTTTTTTAGTTTAGTTTTCAGGTGTTTTTAAAGTGAAACCACAAAAAATGTAAATTTATACAAATCTGTTTAACCCGAAGAAGAAAAAGTAAAAATAATATTTAAATAAAAAATTTTAAACAAAGTAAATTTGAAAAAATTTATCCCTTAAAAAAAGGCCAAAAACAATTCCTAAAAATGTAAAGAATTTTAAAAAATTTACAGAATAAAATTTTTTAAGAATTTTTTAAAATTTTACAAAAATTGTATTATTTTTGTTTGTCTCGAAATAAATTGTATATCATTTGGGCCCCTGTTGGGCGATGGCCCCTAAGAGTAAACCCCATCCTCTCAATGGTGTTTTTTTTCTGTTGGAATCCCTCAGGTCAAAAATTTTTTTGTCTTTTCTGTGTGAAATTTTTTTGTAGAAAAAGTGCTTCTGAAATTTTATCGCTACGCCCAAGCCGACTGTGACATCATCATTTCGTTTTTTGGGGCTTTCTTTGCCCCAAACCTGTAGGGATTCACTTTCAAGCCCTATACTTGTTTTAAGTGTATACTGAAAGGAGAAATTTTTTCATATAAGCAACAAATTAAACTATATTAGGAATTTCTGGTTTCTCTTAAACAACAATCTATTCATTTTTAAAATTTTCTACTTTAAAATTTTTGTTTTAAATTTTAAAGCTTGCGTTGTACTATAAAGCATCTACAAAAAACCTTTTTAAAAATTTTAGATACTTTTATTTAGTGACAAGATGTCTTTTGGTTTATCGAAAACAAAATCTTTTTGTATCTAAGCATTTCCCCAGTTAGTTTTTATTGGTGATTTGGATTTCATTAATGGGGGAAGTGTCATGGCGTTTAATGAATGTAAAAAATTTAAAAAAAATTTAACTGGATTTGTTTTGTGAAAGTCGAAAACTTTGTTGAGGAAAAGGCCCTATTAGAGTTTTGTCTCGCCTCTTTAAACAAAAAGGTGGCGAATTGGTGTTCGGTTTTGTTTAATTTCTTTAAGAGTAACAGACACCAAGAGAAAGACATTTTCTTTTGCGGACATCTTTAAGGGTTAAAAACATATATTTTTTTTAAGATTTTCCCCTTATTTGGGGAAAAATTTTTTTATTTTTAAAACCCTACTGTTTTATTTGTACTGTTAATCCTTAGTGTCTTTACATGACGTTTTATAAAGGGCAAGGTTGAAAGGGAAAAAAAAGATTAGAAAAACGGATTTAAAAAATTTATGCCTGAAAGGAAAAAAGAAAAATCTAAGGCAGAAAAATGAAGCTGAGACGTCATTTGCGTTAACTTCGTCCCCCCCCGATATATGTCCCCCAAAAAGGGTACTGTTCCCCCCGGTATTCGTCAAACCAAAAGGTTATCTTCCCCCACGGTGTACACCCTGATGCATGTATTTAATGATTCATGAAAAACCCCGCAATTATGCAAAAATATAATTGTACCCCACCCAAGACAAGAGTGTCTTAATTTCATAGCAGTGCTATCAGCTAATACTCATTGGGATAAACAGTGTCTTATTTTTACACACAAACTTTGCGGTTTAGGTAACCCCCCCATTTTTGTTATATTTTTAATTGTTTAGGGAAAATTGAAATGTATAAATATTAAAGGACTTAAAAAAAACAATTAAAATTTATTTTTATACTTAAAAAACTAAAATTTCAAAAATAAAAATAAAAAAATTTCCCAAGGGTTAAAAATTTAAAAATAAATTTTATAAACAAAAAATCAATCAATTAAAACAGACAAATAATATTCCCAAAAAAAACCACCCAGGATTGTTAAAGAACAAATTTAATTTCATGAATGTTTGAACTAAAGTTTTAACAAAAACCATCCTTTTTAAAAAACAATTATATGTAAACCCATAAAAAAATTTTTAGAATGAAAAAAAAAACAAAAAAATAAAAATATTTGATAGAAAGTGAACTAAACCCTTTGACTCGGATATCAAGTTCGTTTTTAATCCCAAAAATTTTTTAAATTTTTTGGAATAGTACATGGTTGCTGACCCCTGTTAAAAAATATTGTTGAGTTTTGTACACTTGAAATAAAATTTTGATAAGTGATTGGGTTTTTGTGTGTATGTGTGCTCTTTTAAACTTTGTTTGTTTTGAATTCTACCCGACTGGATAATGAATGTATTTTAAGGATGGCGATAAATTTGAAGACTTTTTTGTAAAAAAAACCTCAAAATACCAGTCCGGATTTTAGCTCGAAACGGCCCTCTCGCAAACAAGTTAAAGGTCTTTTGTCTTTTCTGCGTGACCATGATATGTGCTACGTTAATATAATCTTATTTAGGGTTTAGATTGAACAAAAAACTAGAGATTTTTTTAAGGGGGGGGGGGGGGGGAAAAACAAAAAGGTTTTAAAATTCTTTTTAAATCCATACAAAATTTTTATATACTGTCAAAATTTTTTTGATTTATTTAGGTTACGGTTTTCAGGACTATATTATAAAATTAATATTCAAAAATGTTTATTACGTGTTTTTTTTGAGTTAAAATAAATCTAATATTGATTTAAAACATAACAAAAAAATTTTTTTATAATTGACCCCAAAAAAGCCGTTTGTTTTCCCCGGAAATGAAAAATAAACCCAAATTCTTAGTGTTTTAGTTGATTCTTTGTACAAGATTTTTGAAAAATAATATTTCAAAATGGCTGAACAAAAATTTTTTATTTTCTTATCCTGGGATTGACAAAAAACCAGGTTGTTTTGGGAATGTTGGCTGCCGGGAACAAATTTCGGGTACAAAAATTTGAGCTTGTGAAAAATACAAGGTAAGACAGTTGCTTACTTTAAATGTACCTAGTTACATGCTATTTGGTTTAATGATTTGAGATAACCTGTATATTAATATCTCAGAAAGGTGAAAATCATTTTTTTAAGTCAAGTCTGTATTAAGGGGTCATTGTTCAAATTTAAATTTTAAAATTTGTGAAAAATAGTACATGCACAAAAATCGGGCTGGGGGTTTTATCTTATGCGTAAAATTATACCCTTTTAGTACCCGGGTTGGTTTTTTTGTTCAGGTTTTATTTGAATGGTAATTTTAAAAACTGAGTTTTTGATGGCGTTGGGGATTCATTGATTTACGTTGAAATTAAAAATTTTTATTGCATACTTAGCTGCAAAAGTTCTCCCCAAAAGTCGATGACTTGGTATGTCAATTCATATTATTGGTGCTCATATGTATTGACTTTCCCCAAAGTCCATTACAGACTCAACCTTCACTATAAGTGAATAAAAGAGCCCAAAAATCGGATACATTGTGTATTATCCGTGCCCACTGAAGTGGGTAGTGTGAGGATAAAAAGGGAACAAAATAACACAAAAATGCTTTATACACAACGCGTAAGTGTATGTTAAGTTGAACGATGATTTTTGTGGTTTTTTGTTTTTTTCAAAAATACACTCGTGCCGACTGAGGTCGGGTAGTGATGTGTGTTTTAACGACAACAGCTTAAACAACAGTGATAGAACACAAATTATAAGTGCAGTGTTAATCGTCCGGGTTTAATTTTGTACTATTTATTGCGTTTTTGTATTTTAGTGACCTATTAATGCCGACTGAAGTTTGGGTTTTGGGGGGTATACCCAAGGTAAAGTCAAAAGGGGGGAAAAGGATCAGATGGGTGTAGAAAAACAAAGTTTAAAGGGAAAGGACGATATGGTGACAGGAAGACCAAGGGCCCGGAAGGGGCCCAGCCAACACTGAAATTAAAAAAAAATTTGAGCCTTTTGGATCAAGCGAAAACTCAGGGCCAGACCGGGCAGGAAGTTTAATCGAAGGCCTAAAAGTCAATAACAAGTTTGCAGCTTGTCTACCTCGGAGGATCAACGATTTGTCAAAGGGGGGAAAGAGTGGAGGTACGAAAGAAAAGTTCCCCCCCACGGCGATAAAGACCCCCCCCTGATAGTAACAAATCAACACAATATAAAAAGTCAAAAATCCTAAAAAAGCGACTGAAGATGACTATAAAGTGTATTTTATTGCAAGGGGGTTTAAGGTGGTCACGACCTCCTTTGAGATTACTCCGCTTTGTTAAAGCTGCAAACAGAACACCTTTGGGAAACTTCACTTAGTCCCTTTCCCCAAGGGGCAAAACCCTTTAAGGAGTAACAAGGGCCTCAGCAAGTATGCCCTTCGCAGAAATAAAGGAGGAACGGAGAAAAGGGGATTCACGCCCCGAGTGAGGAAAATTTTACTCGAAATCTCCCACAGGGAGGACACCCAGACCCCTACCCTATTTTCTGCACCCTTTGGAGGGCAGAAGGGTTTGGGGGGATATAAAGTTTAAAATCATCAACCACACGGGATGAAGATCGAGGAATACCTGCTTCAAAGAGCAAAAACTACGTGCCATCGTTGCCAAAGTTTCGGCCCCTCCAAGAATACTGTGCCCAAAAACCCCCGCTGCGTCAAGTTATAGGAAAACACCTGACAGTTTTTGGGGCCAGAAAAAAAGGGCAAAAAAACACCAGCACAATGGTAAAAAGAAGGGACGCACGCAGTAACTATCGCAATTGCCCTAAATTTATACGTGACTGGAAAAAAAAACCCAAAGGGTCAGGAAAAAACAAAGGGGGGGAAAGCAAAGTGGCTAACCCTTTATGCGTGGTGGGGTTCTTAAACATCAACAGGCCAGCAAATTTCGGTTAGCCAACCAACCCACCCAACAAAATGGGATTGAGCAAACCATCTTTTAGGGGGTTGTCAAGGAGGATGACCAAAAAGGACAAAAAAGAGGACCCTACACGGGGAATCCCTTGGACTTTAAAGGACCTCCACAAAACATCAAAATATTAACTTCCAGGGCTTACTAAAAACTCCAAAATAATTTTTAGTAAAACTTTAAAACCGCCAAAAAAAACAAAAACAAAACCAAAGGGTAATTTTTTGGGATACCTTTCTTGAAGCCCCCAAACTGGGGAATTCTTTGCGATGGAACTGGGGAGGGAAAAGGCACAGAAGATCATTGAACTTTTGTTCGGAATGCTAATGGACTGGTATACAAGAAACGAGTTCCCAAAACTTCTGGGGACGTAGGAGTGCTTTTCGTTTTTTGAGACCCCCCTATCAGAACAAAAGAAAATGAGGTTCTTTGGAACAGTGTACCGCAACGATAAAACCATTGGAGGGGAGGGGCACAGCCCTTTGGTGCTAGAACCTCGCTCATACCAAACGAATTTTTCCGGGTATGGATTATTAGAAACCACTTCGATGCCCTTCCCCCAGGCGAGCAGATAGGTTTCAGTGTTTCAGAAGCCCTGCTGTCCCCCTTTACCACGAGGACCTAGACAGACCACGTCGAGAAAAGGACTTTCCCCAAGCGGGGATCTCAATGTAAAAACACGAGCAGGAACAGTCGCGTGTCAAAACAGGAGGCCGGAACTGGTTGGCCCGGCATAACCAAAAAATTTTTCAGTCCGGCGACCCAAAGAGCCGACGTACTATCCTTCAAATCAGGCATTCCCCGAGTACTGGATGTAGTCCTGCGGATCCGACACTACCGGAAAATCTCGAAGCCCCGAAGAATCGATCCCACCCTTCCCGGTTCTTCGGGAAAAATACATTTAAAACAAATCCAAGACTGGCTTACCACGGAGGAAAATACCAGAAGTGACTGGGGAAAAGTATCGACGGGTATGCAGAGGCTATTCCATTGAACATGGAGGTAAATTTTCCCCCGGGGAAGTGGGCAGCTTGACGGGTAAATACTCGAAGCGTACCGGGAACAATGTTTTTTTAGACGCCACCGGTGACGTTTAAAAGGGACGACCCGGTGGCTTTATGATAGCCCTTTAAAAGGGGAAACGGTAGGGAATGGCAGCAGCACCGAGATCCGAGGCATCGGGGTGGTACAACGGGTGAGGGCCCCGGTGGAGGAAGGCCAAAACTCTAAAATCTCCCCCAAATGGAAGAATTTGTAACGAAACTTTAGTTGACGGCAACGTGTGGAAACGTCGAACAGCTCAAAGGCCAAAGGGAAAAACGACGACCACGGTCATTCACGGAAAAAAGGGTTGGATCCGGGAGAGGCCAAGGGAGGGCCATAGCTGAATACTGGAAAATCAGTTCAAGGCAAAATCAGAGCCCCCCAAGCAAGAGTTTACCAGGACTGTAAGAAAACGGTTGGGGGTTTTTTGCAACCGGTTTTTAGAAACCACCCCCCATCACCCGGAAAGAAGTTCCTACAGGGGAAAATTGAAGCCACGAAAAAACGGCAGGCCAAAAGGATCTCAAACGAGAGCGCGACACGCACCGGGAAGGGGGAACCAACTATTAACAAAAAAGTTTTCAAAGGGATTGTTGGCAGGTTACTTCCCCGGGGGCATGGAAAATTGCCCACGTTGTCTCAGTAAACCAGGCAAGGACCGCAAGTTCCCGCAAACGGCGGCCCCCCAGTCTTCTTGCAATATAGGGAAACTATTTGAAAAAATAATTTTGCAGCGGCTGAAAGCCTTCGGCAGGGGCACAAGATTTTTCCCGATGCCCCGTTCGGATTTCGGGCCGGCACTCAACGATCACCGGGCCTGGCCTAGTGGAGGTGGACGAAAATTTCAAAATCGGGGAAAACGTAGCATAAATTTGGTGGAGAAGGCATTTGATAAGGTCTGGCCGCCGGCCTTTTCTAAAAATTTTTCAAACCCAAATTTCCCCAAAAGTATATGTGAGATAACAAAAGCTTTCTAACGGGGGACAATTCCAGGTCAAGTGGAAAGGGAAAAGGTCGTTTTCTAGGGGCGGAGGGGGGCCACAGGGGTCGGCACCCCCCCATTCCTTTTCACTATTTACGCGCAGAATCCCCCCCGACCCCATGAAAAGACAGGCTCTTTGCAGACGAAACCCGTTTACACCGCCCAAAAGGAAAAAGTAAATACCCCATGCCGTCTGCAACGATATGGCGAGTTCAGCAGTGGCTGGAAAAATGGAGAATTAGAGTAAATGCAGAAAAATCGTCAGCCCATTTGATTTTCTAGGAGGGACCCCCAAAAACCCGGGCCAGTTTGTAGAATTTGGGGGGGATACCCTAAAAAAAAGCATGAAATACCTTGGGGGGATGACGACTTGACTCGAGAAGGAGATTAACTATACGAGAAAAAGGCAATGGGGGGATTCATCGCAAAAATAAGGGCCCGTCAAGCCCCCGTGCTAGGGGTCAACAACAAATGTACTATACAAGTTTAGTCAACCAATTTTTGTGTACGGGTGTGAGGTGGGGGGATGCCCCGAGTCAGTGTTAGGTAACTACAAACAGTACAGAACAAGGGGATTAGGAGTATCCCAGGGGGCAACACCCGATCCGCAACGGTTCATTCACGTACCCCTGGTGTGCAACAACAACAACAACCCCTTTGTGACCTAATTAGGTATTCCTTTAGCTTTCATCAATATAAAATCCAAGATTCTCTGATGTAACCACCACCAAATCCCCGGGTGCCCGCAGCCCGGGGTGAAATGACTTGCGTTTTTTCCCCCATCCAGGAGTGGGAGGACCCCGATGGGTGTTTCCCCCGTGGGGGAGTTTGGGTTTAGCCGCGACAGAGCGGTCCACGTTCCCGGGGCCGTTACCCCGCCCCAGCCCCCGTGCCACCGCCACGTTTCCCCCGCAGGGGCCCGGGGGTATCCATCCCCTTTTTCGCCTCCCTACTAACTTTAACCCGTATAAATCTCCATAGAAAATCTCTGTAAAATAACACATTCTTTTAAATTTACAGGGTCTTACAGGGTCACCCCTTGCCCTTTAAAATCAACGCCATAGCGGTACTTTACCATTACTACCCCGCTCCCCCGCTTCTCGTGCTCCTCTCTTTTCCCGGCCCCCCTCTCCGCCTTCTCATTTTTCCGATTCTCGTGGCCGTGCTCACGAATTTTCCCGAAAGTTTCAGGGCTATCCTATGTCCTCAGGCCTCCTCTCCTTCCTTCTGCACCACTTCTCTGCAAATTCTTCTTACTTGTCATATCGCTCACACTCATCATCACGTGCCCTTTGGGCCTCCCCCACATCGCACGATCACACATCGGGGTCATCACCAATCCCAACGAAAATGGAGTTTGGCCGCAAATCCCCCTGTCCGTGGTGGCACATTACAGGAAATCTTCCGGCAGCGAGGGACAATTTTAAACGAGCCCGCGAAATAGAGGATAAAAAGCCATAATTTGAGGATGGCCAAAACGACCCCCCTGAGAAAGGGATACAAAAAGCCCCGACTCGAATGAGAAATACATCTCACACCTTCCCAATCGCCCCCTTTCCATTAAACATCCCCCTTCTAAGCTAGCCAACGGGTCCCCATCCTCTCACGACCCCCCAAAATGAAAAGAATCATTTATTCACACTTTACTTTATCAAAAGCCATCTTCGCTTTTGTGCTAATATTTTTCCTGTATTTTCTTTCGCTGTTAGAACTTACTTACCCTACACCACTCACATCGGCTAACTGCGCTTTTTTTTTTCCACACGTGTATGAGGACTCGATCTACTATACACACAAACACTGCTGCTCCCCCCATACAACTTTTACCACCAAAACCCCTTTTCCTTCAAATCAACTTACACACTACAATAAAGGTTTGATTGTGACACAGATCGGTACTTTAGGGAAAAAAAAGCCGCCTACTTCTTGAAAGTCGTTGGACACTCAGATTAGTATTTAAAGGGAAACAAGGGGGTGCCCGAAAATCGGATAAATCCTAAAGCTCGGTGGAAGAGCCCAGGTTCCCTAAGCCCAAAGTATCGAGCTCAATTCCATGTTAGGGTTTTTTTTTTAAAAAAATTTAAATTATATTTAATGTAGTATTATGGTTAGTAGAGGTTATTGAAAAGTCTCTATTAGTAATATTTTTAAACTTACTGTA
>JBCFYV010000198.1:0-126456 GCA_039000515.1 Timema cristinae | reverse complement strand
AGTTACACAACAACTAGTAAGCCTATATAGTGGCACGAGTGAGCACATGAATTCTGAATGCACTCTGTTCAATACTTATAATCAGCTGTTACACACCAAATTCTGTAACTATACGCGATGGGATAAATTTAATGCTGAATGTGTAGGACAAATTACCTTAAAAGCTGATAGTGGACATTGTGTTATATGTACCAGACATAAAAATTAACTTGTTGTCAGTGGCAAGTGCTGTAAATAACGGGTATACTATGAAAATAAACAGTGAGAGATGTATAAAACAACAAAGTGTGCGCAATGGCAACCCATGACTGAAAGTAATATGTGATGAATTTAAAATATGATAACATCTTTGAGGCTAACACAGAGACAAGTGTTGGTTGTAGTTTGAAGGACTGGCACGAGAGGTTAGCACATCAAAACATTGAACGAGTAGAGATTATATTAAAGGTAAATAATATTAAATATAAATACAGTAATGATACATGTACAGCGTGCCTGGAGGGGAAATAATAATTCATAGACTAACATTTCAAAGAAGTGAAAAGTCTTCGTCACAAACTGGTGCATGCAGATGTGTGTGGACCGATGGAAGAAAATTCATTAGGAGGTTCTAGATACTTATTAATTTTAAAAGACGAATATTCTATCTATTGCACAGTGTACTTCATGGAACAAAAATCTGAAACGATAGAGAAGATAAAACATTTTTTAAATTTTGTTGAATCGATTACAGGAAATGAGCTACGAGCTATAAGTACAGACAATGGGTTAGAGTTTGTTAATAAGGACTTGAGATCCCTCCTGGATGGTAGAGGAATAATTCAAGAGACTACAATAACACGTACACCGAGCAAAAACGGGAATGCTGAAAGGAACACAAGATCAATAGTAGAGGCAGCGCGAAAATGTTACATGCAAAGAAAATAGATAAAGACATGTGGGCAGAAGCGGTGAACACAACAGTCTTGAAAATGAACCTAAAAGCTATGCAGAGGATATGAAGAGTAACGTTGCTGAAAAGTGGATGGAAGCAGTGGATACTGAGCTGCGTTTATTGAATGAGAACAATACATGGTCAATTGTGGGTGAAGTGTCAGAAGGAAAAAGTGCAATAAACAGAAAATGGGTGTTTAGAGTAAGGAAGTCAGATAATGAGGCTAGGTACAAAGCACAGTTAGTGGCTAGGAGTTTTAAACAAAAAGAGTGTTCAGATGTGTATGATCTTTATGCTCCTGTTGCAAATTTGAATAAAATTTAAAGCTTTCATGGCAGTAGCTACAAAATTAAATTTGCAAGTTTATCAAATGGATGTATGTAGTGCCTTTTTTAATAGTAATATTGAAGAAGAGATATATTTAAATTTCCAGAGAGAGTTGACATTTAAATAATAACAGCGCGGTATATAATATTTTTTTTAAAGTAAAAAGTCACCCAAGTATTGAAATACAACTTTTGACAGAGTAATGTGCTCAGAAGGTTTTATCCAATCAAGGGAGGATACTTGTTTGTACACAAAATGTAATGGAAATGTTAAAATGTTTTTGCTGCTATATGTTGATGATATTTTGTATTTTGGAAACAGCAATATAGAGTTAGAAAGGATTATAGGTGTGTTATGTAAAATTTTTAAAATGAAATACATGGGAAACATTATAAAATATTTAGGTATAAATGTAGAGCACGATCTTAAGAGAGATGTGACCGTAATTAACCAGTCTGAATACCTGAAGAATTTGTTACAAATTTATGGTATTTTGAATTGTAAACCTTTATCATTGCCAATAGATAAGAACCTTAAATTTAATTTGCTGAAACAAGACAAATCAGAAAGCAAATAAATAGCGTCAGATTGTAGAAAGTTGATAGAATGAATCATGTATGTCGTAATGGGCTCTAGACCAGATTTGTGTGCTGTTGTTTCAATGTTAAGTAGATTTCAGGGATGTGCCAGCATGTTGTTATATAAATTGTTGAAAAATGTTCTACGATAGATAAAAGGCATAATTGATTTAAGTTTAATTTACAGAAGATATGATACTGACTTTGTTCAAGGTAGCCCAATAGATAGGAGATCAACAACAGATTATTGTTTTAAAGCATTTAATTGAACCATTATATGCTCTTCGAGGAAGTAACAATAGGTTGCAATGTCAACTACAGAGGCAGAATATATAGCTTTAAGTACTGCAACCAGTGAAACATGTTGGCTTAAAGATTTGATTTTAGAGTAAAAAGTTCATATTGATTGTATTACTATAAATGAGGATAATCAGTATGCATTAAAATTGCACATTATCCTGGAATTAAGAGGGTAAAGCATTTAGATATTAGTCATTACTTTATCAAAATAAAATTAGTTGACGGTTATAATTAATATTGAGTAGCTCTGTACTAATGAACAGTTAAGTGACCTATTTACAAAGCCATTGGAGGAAATTTGATTGTGAAGTTTAGATCTAAGTCTTTCAATGTTAAAAATTAGTTTATTGAGGGGGAGTGTGAACAGCAATAAAGTATTTTGTTGTTCAATGTTTGGTAGCTTTGTCTGCCTAGTAATTTGTAGGGATGATCCGTGATCACTTTTACTGTCAGTTCATAAATCATCATGGCTATTCGTTGTTCTGTTTTGTGGTCTTCAACTCAATAAATATTTCTTTGATCACTGCGCTCTAGTTTTAGTGTAAAACTATGTAACAGTTATATTACAGTACCTATATAGAATATACTCTAAAAGTATTATTATTTAAACCATTTTAATTAGGTAGGACTAAATAGTACTTGCTCAAGATAAGGATAGATGGCGTACTTTTTTAAGTGCATAAATGAACTTCCTAGTTCCTAATGCGACAGAATAAGAATTATTTAAACTATTTCCACCCTCGTCTCTTTTTGGAATCCACCAGCTAGTGAAGTAGCATACTGATTTGATGCAAGTAGGGCTATAAGTATTTTTTTAAAGTTGTAAATATTGAAAATTGAAGTTAATTCTACTATCAAGCAATAAGGAAAGAAAATAACATAAACATGATTGATTTTGTCAAATAGATAAGCATACATTTTTTGACTAGTGTGTTAAATTATCCAATTCGGCTTTCGGAAGGGCCTGTCTCTGACCCACGTGGTTGCCAAGGTAGTCGACCTGGTGACCGGCGCGTTCAACGCCGGGACCCGGACGGGCTTCGTGGTGTTGGACGTCAAAGGGGCCTTCGACAGCGTCAGCCACCACAGGCTTCTCACCGAGACGACTGAATTGTATCCATTCTGAATGGTAGCCATTCAGACATTTCTTAAACAAAGACCATAATTAAAAAGTCTGATTTGTATTCATTATCATAATACCCACAAAGTCCTGAATTGTATACATTCTGAATGGTAGCCATTCAGACAGTTTTCAAATAAACGACTTTAACAAAAATCCTGATTTGTATCCACTGTAATTATTTGCATTATATCCACAAAATCCTGAATTGTATCAATTCTGAATGGTAGCCATTCAGACATTTTCTTAAACACGCATTACAAATAAAAAGTCTGATTTGTATCCAGTTTCATAATGTCCACAAAATCCTGAACTGTATCCATTCTGAGTGGTAGCCATTCAGACATTTTCTTAAACACGCATTACAAATAAAAAGTCTGATTTGTATCCAGTTTCATAATGTCCACAAAATCCTGAACTGTATCCATTTTGAATGGTAGCCATTCAGACATTTTCTTAAACGAGCACCGCAAATAAAAAGTCTGATTTGTATCCAGTTTGATAATGTTCACAAAATCCTGAACTGTATCCATTCTGAGTGGTAGCCATTCAGACATTTTCTTAAACACTCATTACAATTAAAAAGTCTAATTTGTATCCAGTTTCATAATGTCTACAAAATCCTGAACTGTATCCATTCTGAATGGTAGCCATTCAGACATTTTCTTAAACGAGCACCACAAATAAAACGTCTGAATTGTGTCCACTAGAAATATTTGCATTATACCCATATAATCCTGAATTGTATCCATTTAATTGCGGTATTACTTGTCTGATAGATGGCAGCAGAATAAACTCGCCTCAACTCATTCCATGTTTACTAGAGAGCAGCACTTATCCTTAACTCATTCCGAGGTAACTAGAGAGCAGCACTATCTCTATATTAATATAAAAAATATAATATTTTTAATAATCATTGTCTTATTACTTTAAAATCCAAAACACGGATTTTCCGACTTATATTTAAAACATTACAGAATATATCTGGTATTAAGGTGCTTGTTCTATATATATATATATATATATATATAAACCCTACTATCATTTTGTTGACAATCTTGTATTTAAATACTATTATTATGACAATTGACAGCAGTAGATACTTTAACGACGCCATATTATTTGCTCACAGAAAACTATCACTTACTCTAAGCAAAGGTTAAAGTAACTTAAATCTAAGATAGGGCATGGCAATAAAGAAACAATATTTTTGTAATTAGGGGGCCTATATGCTTTTAATCTTTATAAATTTGTTTTAAAGTGTCATATCCTATTATCTACAGATAAAATTTTTATCATTTTATAATGTAGGTCTATCTGGGTTGGTTTTGAAGTTGAAGTTATAGGTTATCATACTCAACTTGAACACAGGTCTGCATTTTATGTACTAGTTTGGTTAATTTTAATTGAAAAAAAACCCCTAAGTCTTTATATTTACCCCTCCTCAACAGCTAATCTCCGGACAATATGATTTTATCTATAGCCCTTTATCATTAGCCCACTATAAGTAGAAATACCTAACCATTTATCCACCTAAAGTCAAACAGAAGGAGGGCAGTGTAAAAAAAAAATCTTTGCTTCTAGCTGTTAGATAATAAAATTCATTTTTGTGATTTGAAGGGAATTTTAGAGAGTGATAATGTACCAGTAAAATGAGAGCGGGATTCCTTGTTTTTCTTTTTGTAACCGTATAAACTTGTCTTATATTTTTGGGCCCTCTCAACACACATAAAAAAAACAAGTATCTATTGATAACAAAATGAATATTGTAAATTGAGGAATTATATAATTAAAAAAAAAAATTAACAAATAACTCATCAATCACAGATGAACATTATTTATAATATGAATATTCAAAAAAAATGTCACAACATGGCACCAAAGTATTCAAAGTATTTAATAAGCAATAGTTATAATTTTTAATATTATAAACGAACCCACCTGAACAAAACTTAACCTTTCAGGCGTCAAAACATTTTTCATGAAAATTCGGGATCCTAAAATATTATTTTTCACACTATCGGTACTATTTAAAATATTAATTTTGCCATAGTTGGAAATTTGCTACTTTGTGTCTATGAATGGTAAAAAATATTAGATTTCTCATAATAGAATAAAAATGTCACTGTGTTTAAAAGCCCAAGGAAAGAGTTCTCATCTGAAGGTTATTCAGAAAATCCTAGAAAAAACACAAACTATATAAAGCCTAGGCCCCACTAATGTGTCAATAACGCCCATACGATTTTTTTTCTGTAACAAAGACTTTTATAGTTAATGTACTGTAAGACATAAAAATGTAAGTCATCCATATTCTTAGACTATTTAATTAATTAATCTGATTTTATCGGCTTATTTACTAACACACAAACATCTATTAGGCCTATAATTAAACATAATAATATAAAAGTAATCTCTTTAAATGTTTGCAGTAAAAAAAAAAGTAAGCCAAATAACCTTCAATTCAATAAAAATTCAGTTCAAATAAATGTTTTGGTGGATTTTAACATTTAAAACGTTATTTCTATATGCAAGGTTGTCATGTATATATAACTTATCTGTATATTTTGACAAAAAGTAGTATAAATATCAAAGAGGCCAGTGAAGTGAATCTGATAAAGTTATTTGATAAATATAACCTTTTTAATTGTTTATAAATAAACTAATCAACCAACTAACAAGTCTATGAAATTATATTACAATACAATTTTAGATAGATTAATACATTTAGAGAAAAGTTATCAATTGCAACATAAACATTTTGATTAATTATTCATAAACTTAACCAAAAATAGTATGTTAATGGCTTACATATTTTTCTTATAGGACTAATGTGTATAGCCCCCCTCCCCGAGTTAATGTCGGTACAGGTAATGTAAATCTTAAAACTTAGAAATTTACTAGGAAGTCTTACCTAATATGTAAACGTAAAGTAGTCAAAGAATCTTCAGCCTCTTGTACTCATCCATTCGACAAGAAACAATAAAAATTACTTTCAGTTGTATACGAGAAAGCGATAACGAGATGTATTATCTTCACAGCCAGGAACATAATATTTGTTGGCACCCAACATTAAATTAAATGTTCAATTGCCCACCTTTAAACACAGATTGTTAAAATAATATAACCCTACTTCTTCATTTCTTAGAGCATAATTAGCAGTTTGAAATGTTGTTGTTTAAGGAACCCAGTCAATTTGAATAAAGAAACTTCAATGATTGGTAAAGTACCCTTTCATTATTCTTTTAAAAGAAACACCAATAAGTATTTCTCTTTATATATATATTAAAATAGTGATAGTGCTGCTCTCTATCTCTAGTAAACACAAAATGAGTAAAGAATAAGTGCTGCTCTCTAGTAAACATGGAATGAATGAGTTGAGGCGAGTTTCTTCTGCTGCCATCTATCAGACAAGTAGTACCGCAATTAAATGGATACAATTCAGGATTCTTTGAGTATAATGCAAATATTTCTAGTGGATACAATTCAGACTTTTTATTTGTGGTGCTCGTTTAAGAAAATGTCTGAATGGCTACCATTCAGAATGGATACAGTTCAGGATTTTGTGAACATTATCAAACTGGATACAAATCAGACTTTTTATTTGTAATGCGTGTTTAAGAAAATGTCAGAATGGCTACCATTCAGAATGGATACAATTCAGGATTTTGTGGATATAATGAAAATAATTATAGTGGATACAAATCAGGATTTTTTTACAAGTCTTTTATTTGAAAACTGTCTGAATGGCTACCATCCAGAATGGATACAATTCAGGATTTTGTGGGTATTAAGATAATGGATACAAATCAGACATTTTATTTGTAATGCGTGTTTAAGAAAACGTAGAATGGCTACCATTCAGAATGGATACAATTCAGGATTTTGTGGACATTATGAAACTGGATACAAATCAGACTTTTTATTTGTTATGCGTATTTAAGAAAATGTCTGAATGGCTACCATTCAGAATGGATACAATTCAGCTCCCCCAGTTTAAAGAGCCACAAACTACGGTACGAAAATGTAGTTCTTGCGGGAGCTTTTAGAAAATACAATATTCAAACTCACATTAGACATAGAAATAGTTCTCTAAAATCGTCAAGTTTAAGGTGCCACAATTTCTACATTTGAATTTAAGCACGAGCACACTTCGTGGTGTAGGTAGTCCTAGGTACCTACAACACACCTACATAGTCATGGAACCTGGATCCTCTGGAAATTTTGAGATATTTTACTTTGAACTTTCATCAGCTAGCCTCATAAAATCGCCAAGTTTAAGGTGCCACAATTTCTACATTTGAAATTGCGGCACGAGCACACTTGGTACTGTAGGTAGTACTAGGTAAATTATAGTCACAACACACTACCAAATGCGAAAATTCAAAAATATGTTTTTTCATATCATATATCTTTTTTATAGCTTAAACTTTAGCGAATTGAGGTATTTTGACGTATAGCCCGAATTTGCAAACTATTAAGAAGATGTGGTGGAAAAAAATGCTTGATATATTTAAGTGAATGGATTGGATGTCACTTATCAAATACTTTCGTAAATTATTATGAATTGAAACAAAGAAATAGGCCCCCAAGGAAAAATAAAATAATAATTTATTTTCCATTTATTAAATAGTTTTTAATTCAAGCTATTTATTAAAATGCCTATATTTTAATTTAAATAATATATACACTTCGTTCTAAGAGCAGCTAAAAACAAATCGATTACTGAAACATTATTCCATAATTAATGTTTTGTAGACGGTTTGCTATGATTAAGCCTCGTTTATTAATCATATAAATTAGACACCATTTTTAATATCTGCCAAACACATCTAACAAAATTTATTTTTTAATTATGTTAACACTCTTTTATATAACTTAATGCAAAAAAATATAAATAAGATCTATACAAATATTCTCATATTTTTAATTGATTAAATTCTTAAGCTACTAGAAAACAAAATTAATTTCAAACAACAAAATAAAGAGCTAGAAAATGTGATAAAATAAAACTGTCAGGGATAAAGAAAATAGTTCTTATATATTATTGGAGTTTATTAAAAAAAATTGAAAACTATGCAATTAAATTTGTATTTTGCGACCTCTGATATATTTTCTTTTCCTTTAAAGGTGTCTCTTCAGGTGATCCTCCACGAGCTTAATACCTTTCTTATTCCAATGGATCATGTCGACATTCTTATTTTTAGGGGCACCAATAAATCTATAATATCATTCCATCAATATTGGTTGATTAATGTAAGATTAATATCTAAATTATGTTAGTTTAGCTAGTTGAAAACATTATAGAATTTTGACACTCAATATGAGCCTAATTTTACTTTACAAATTACACACATTACTATTTCCAGCCTGTGGCCTGTCATAGCTTAATAAACATTACAATCCAACTTAAAACTAAGACAAGCACAACATCCAATCCTCAGCCGTTAATTCATCACTGTGAGATGGTAAACACACATTTCATAAATGATCAATTTTAGGCCATGCCGAGAATAGAATCCAGGACTCTTGGCCTATTAAGCAGACACCTATCTTCTGCTCTAAGGTGACTGATGACTTATTATAACTAAGATTATGTATCATTTAGAGTTTACTTTCAGGCTTTGAAAGGAAAACCAAAGCAATGATTTAAACACATGACCCGCTAGGGAGAAGAACAGTATGGTAGTTTTTGGTAATTAAATAGCCAATCACCTGAACCTTCTCCCTTCCCCTCCCACATCATTCCCCCTTAATTATTTTATGTATACACCACTGGAGCGGAGTCAAAACTAATGGATTCATTTGCCTTCCCCTCCAGATAGCTTTTTCAAATTATTTGTATTTTGGTACAGCATATCTTTTAAAAAGTGAAAACACTGGCCACACACCGTTCGAAGAGGTCTAAGTTGATAATTCCTTCTCCTTGGAGGAACAAACCATAGATGTCCAACACCCGTACTGCATCTCGTTCTGAAAAAATAATGTAACTATCAGCCACGGGAGCTCTAGCAGCCAAAAGGTTGAAAATATGTTTATTTTTTGTAATAAAGAACATATTTCACTAAAAACGGATGCTACGTGGAGTAAGGGTGAAAGTTTGCAATGTACTTGGCACCAGTTGATAAGGAATTTGGCATGAAAATCTTACAGCCATAACTAAAAATGAATTGATGTAGCCCAAGCCGTTAAGTCATTTAAACTATCAGCTCTTTTCCCAAACCAGAAACATTCTTCAACCTCTCTGCTCAACAGACACTTTCTGAAAGGCGGCTAGTGAACATGTAGGGACTGTAACATCACAGTGTGGTTGTTTAGATGATTAGTTTCCAATAATGGCGTCACAACACATCGCGGTATGTATGGAGATATTTTGTGTACTGCACACACGAGCACCATCATTTATGTATTTGTCATTGAAATTCCTTTTTTCATTAAAAAAATGGTCAGTCTGTGGACCAGATAAACCCGTAGTTTGGAGACCCCTGCTCTATAATATGGATTAATGAATTTGTTTTTAATATAACAAGTTTACTTACCGCCCATTTTGATCACAAACTTTTTGTAACTCAACAATTTAACATTGTCTTCCATTGAAAGTTTTGGGATAGGTGGCACTATGAGGACGACTACATTTTTTATTGTGGCTTGATAGTAATCTGACTATTTTAAGTAGCCTCATCTTTAAGATGCCCAGCCTGGTCCTTTGCTGTGAGATAATATTAAAATATCGGTTAATAATATATTGTTTATAGTTAGCCAATCACAATCGCGCACATAAGGAAAACATTTTAAATTCTTATTTTACCAGAAAATCGTTGACACCAATCATCAATAGAATGTTGTCCAGCAATGGCCTAATGTTCAGTAGCACACTCCGTAACCGACGTAACAGTTGTGCAGCCTTCTGGCCAGAGACACACAGCCCAATCTGCAGCGCCCCATTTGCTGCTATTAACATAGTTACATTATTATTATTATTATTATTATTAGCACCACGTCTTAACATAGTTACAAACAACAGTAGATTTACATTATTAAATTTGCATAGGGTTGTGACAATCCCAAATAAAATTAATCCCCTTGTATTATTTTATATGTTATAGCTTATATTTCCCCCTTCTAGGCTATGGGTGGTGTATCCCAGGTGCTCAATATTACTACTGTGATTATTAGTTTTGTTGTATTATGTTACAATACACCCCTACTGCGAATTTTACTATCTGTTGTAAACTTTTTTCGTCTTACTATTCATTCGGGCTGTGTATGCATTTTACACACTAGTGGGGTAGAACTGATGCATATAGAATTTAGATTAGCTGTATTTGCGTTTTGAAGAGAGCGAGTACCAATTGACGAAAAAGACAATTCTCAGTAGACCCGACTAGAATTCAAACCCTGACCTCACTATTACCGAAAAACCAAACTAGATAAGTATGACATTTAGCCCACTTGCGTAGTGTAGACCAATTACAGGTTGTGTTTGCTACCAATGTTTTTGTGGTTTTTAACTATACTTATAAAATAACATGTCCTGACTGACTGACTGACTGACTGATTCATCATCGCTGAGCGCAAACTATCAAGGCTACAAGCATGAAATTCGGACTGTATATTCATTTTGTTATGTAGGCACCCACTAAGAAAGGATTTTAGAAAATTCCACCCCAAAGGGGTCAAAATAGGGAATGATAATATGTATGATAATATGTATGAAAGTCCGTCATTTTAAAAGTTACATAAACAAAATTTTGTATTTCGGTTATTGACGTAAAATAAATAAATACGTGTTTCAGGAATTTTGGAAATTGTATTTAATAAGGGATGAAAAAGGGGGTGAAAGTTTGTATCGGACTTGCATTATTTTTGATCTGAGGTCAAGTTATGGTCATCAACGTAACGTAATATTTTAAATTAATCTGTAAATACATATGTATATTTTCGTATTTGTATATAATCAACTTCCTCGCGAGCAAAGTCGCGGGCAACAGCTATCTAGTAGAGTATATTAATGTGCCTACTCACAGTTTCTCCGTGCATGCTTGTGTAACACAACCTTGGTGAACCGGACCATCATGGACGATCTCACAATTTGATCATTTAAAAATAATGTTTCTTGAAACCATAATAACCATCGTAAATAATTAAACTTACTTAATTAAAAATAAGTATGGGGTTGGTACATACAATGTTGTATGTTTTAAATATATATCGTTTTTGTTGTTTAGTTAAAGTGGAAATAGAGTTTACTAAACTTTACAAGTGAAAGTCAAGCATTGGTGTAGGAATCGGAGAGGTCATTCGAATGTGGCTTTGATAGAAAAATATCTGCACGGCTAATAATTTCTCAACATTAATTTTTTATTAGTTACTGTTAGTTTTAAAAATCTTTTATGCATGTAGGACTTGATTTACTTCTTTTTATTAATATTTTTAATAGATCAATAACACATCAAACTTTGATCATTAAAATAATTTTTCTAATTATTTTAATTATTGGATTATGTTTACAACTATCTAGTTACGCAAATGCAAGCGCATTTGCTTTGTATTCAACCTTCTTCATTCCTTCTGTCTTAGCGTAATTAAAATACGTTGATCCTGGACGGGCATTATGACTGGGTACATTTTAGCTTTAGTATTAGAGAGATTAACCAAATTTTCAATGATTCCATTAAAAAAACATAATATTTTTAAATTGGGAGTATTACTCACCAGGTCAGCTTTGCTTTGTACTAATTCCCTGTTCTACACAAACACCAAAATATCCTAGATTTATCAAGAAACCAGTAAGTTGCTGAACGTTGCTTTTTGACGACTGACAGGATAAACCTAATTACCTTCAGTGGGGAAGCCAAATGGTGGATTGTACAGGCTTTACGAGATTATTGTTTCTTGTTTCATAATCATAAGTTCTTACAGCCCATTAATCTTTCGAGCGCATTCTTGGGGTTTGGTAGGGAAAGGAACGGAAGCAGAAAATGTAAAGAAACAGCAGGGATAGATTACCATATATATATTTTTACCTTACAGTTACCATTGCTATTGTTACTATGGTGTTTTAATCGTATAATTTAATTAAATATGTTATCATGGAAGTAAGCAAACGTGTATACAATATACTGTACCTGCTTCAGTGTTCACATAGCATAAGGCGTCACTCTCCCAATAGACTAGGCTGCTGATGGCTGGAAGATCGGGGTTTGAATCCCGGTAGGGTATACTGAGTGTGATATTTCCTAAATAGCATTAGTACGTATAGTACGGAATAAATAATATTCGAATAAAATCTTACCTTTGTATGAGAACATGACCGAACCAACCTTGCCAAAATTTGTAGTTATCCATCAGTCCATTTCATAGTCTTCAGTTCTTCAGTTGAATTCCGAGTAATTTCATAAGGCTATAATTATAGTGCTACCGCCCCTCTGTGTTTTTCGACCGGGCTTGGGACCGGATTTGGCCACATTACCGGCGTCTAATGTCGTATCTCCATTTGATTCGACAAGAAACTATAGTGATGTATAAATAACAAGCACGCTGTGGTATACTGGAAATAGGATAGGGCTATTCAAATTTTCTATTCATTGCTTCCTATTTTCCAACGCCCACATTATATTTTTTAGAATTTAAATTGTTTATAGATCCAATTTTCTAAATAATACCTGGCTCGGTGGCGTAGTTGGCTAACGCGCTTGTCGTGTTGAGCTCGACTGCTGAGGACGGGGAGATTGAGGTTCAAATCTCGGTCGGGTAAACTGGGGGTGGTTTTTCCTAAATGGTTGTCCACTCTCCCTCCACGCAAATACGGGTTCACTTCCTCAAATTCAACCCTCCCAATTCCAAATCCATTATCGTAATTAGTACTTAAAGCGTATAGCCCGAACGGGTAGTAAGACGTGGTGCTAAATATTATATTAAATTTTCTAAATACAGTAAGTTGAACTAATAATTATAACAATAATAACTTATAATTTCCAGATGCATGTCATTTTGAAGAATTTTCAAGTGAGAACCACTCCAAATAGTTTCTGAAAGCATTAAATTTTCAAGAATTTTTTGGTGAAAGATCACTTTAAATATCTTCTAGAAGCATCTTATTAAAAAAAAATTCAAGAAGAGGACCATTCCAAGTAGCTTCTAGGAAGATTCAATTTTTGAAAATATTGCTGAGTGAAGACCACATCAAATAGCTTTCAGAGGCATCTAATTTTCGAGGAAAATTCAGTCGAATAGGAATCTAAAAAGTTTATAGAAGAATCCGATTTTTTTTAAAGATGGGGAAGATATATTTTTAAAAATCTGGGTGAGAAATATTTAATATAGAGTCTAAAGTTATCCAAATTTCAAAAATTTCTTGAAGAAGGACCACTCCAAATAACATTTCAAAGATCAAAATTTAAAAAAATTGGAGGGAAGAATACTCTAAATTTCTTTTAAAAGAGTCTGATTTCCAAAAATTGGGTGAAGAACCACTCCAAATTAGTGAGCTAAGCCGAGGAGAACCCACATGGTCTGAAAGAGTCAGTCCCACAGGAGTCTAGACTGCCAATTACGGGGATTTCGGGGCTTGAATCCCTGTCGGGTGCTCTGAGAGGGGTTTTACCTAAATGATTTTCTATTCTCACTTCACGAAAGTGCGGGTACATCTAATCTAAATTCTAGATATTTCATTCCTAATCATCTCATCCCTACATTAGCGTAGATAGTAGATAGGTGTATAATCTAAAAGAACGGGTAGTAAGACATGGAACCTGCTTTGGTAGTCACATGGTTTAGGGTGCAACTCTAAAGGTGGATTCACACATTAATACACGCTACGCTAAGCATATCTATGCTATGCCACGTTATACTAGGTTTTAAAATCGCTAGCAAATATCTTCTAAAAAGATTAAATTTTCACAAATCTCCAGGTTCGGATATTTCCAAATATCATCCAAGGACAAGATATTTTTAAAATATTGTTGGAGAAGACAACTCAAAATAGTTTCTGGAGGCATCATATTAAAAAAAATAGGAGGACCATTCCAAATTGCTTTGAAAAGGCAAATATCCTCCCATTTTTTTTGTTTTCTCCACACACCATTTATCTCTACATAAAGAAGGTTCCACAGCCACTTGTCCTAATAATGGCTAAGCTGACTTAATTATAGCCGGGATACAAGTATTCTGATAATTTTTCATGAACCTCACATACTACCTAATTTCCTGGGATAATTCCCATTGTTCAACTCAGGGCTGAGCTTTCCTAGTAATTCCCACACTTTACTTCGTTTTTATTTGTTTCAATTTTAATTTAACTAGGTTATTTTTATTCAGGTCAAATAGTTTTTTTACAATATATAAAAAATATTATTAATTTCAAAATATTAGAGTATTATTTTTTGCGTATAGACCACCAATAATATAGTTAATCGCGGTGCTAGTAAAATTATCAAAACTACCAAAAATAGAAAGATTGTAACTGAGAACCCGAACTGGGTCGATTAATAGTGGGCTATTTATTGTTTTAAAAGTGATTAATCCCCGTCCCGTGCCTGTAGGCATCCCTCTCAACACTGTTTATACTCGTCCGTCGGAAGCGGCGAGCAACTCTGTGCGTTGTAACCCTATTATACAGTCTCACACGTCAAACAAAAAAATGTGTGGCTTGAAAACCTAATTGAATTTTTAAAATTTAAATTAAATATTTTCAAAATTGTCCACGCTCTGTTCACTTTTACTGGCACTCGACGTACAAAATTTCCCGATAACTACTGAACTAGAAAGCTTAATTGTCTCGGTACTAATTTATTGGAGTCTACAACTCCAAATATTCTGTTTGACTTTTTTTTTAATAGTTACAATGTGTTAGTAAGATGAACTATCATTAACATGTCTTGTGGGAGAACTACCCCCTTACCTCCTTCCAACTTCCACCCTCCTTTACCCTCATTACACTACTTTATGCTACATAAGACTTCTTGGTACAAACCAGAGCACATTTCCAATAGTAAACAATTGTGTCTGAATAAATGATTATACATAGCCACCTAACACGAAGGAAACATTTTTTATTTAATTTTGAAGGTGGTCTGGCGGTTTAGGGGGTAAGGAGTCGCACTTCTATGCTGGGTATCCGGGGATCAATCCTCGGTTCCGACCCAAATTTATCTGATTACCAAACCCTTCCTTCCCCTCTGACAAGCCGTGTATTAAACACAACTTGTGAATGTATCGAATGCCAGTCCTCCACCGCGGTTTGGATCCCACATTAAACTGTAGGTCCTCCATTTCATCTCACAATCACCCTACCATTACACATTAGCGTAAGGGCGTATAACCCGAACGGTTAGTAAGACGTGGTGCTAATAGTAATAATAATAATCAATCAATAAATCATTGCTTATTTAGTATTTAAAAGAAAAATTACATAATTAACTTTCTATACAATCTCGAAGTACCTAATTTCAGGTCTTGTAGTTAAATATTTTTAAAAAATAGTAAAATTTATAAAAATAAAATAATTAAAAAACAAAAAGATTTACACATATAATAACATTTCCTTTAAAAAATGGAAACAGATAAAAAACATTGTTTCCCATCTTGATCTCAATTGAATGGAATTATATAACGCGGAGGATGCTGCTACGGCTTGTTCTTAAAAAAAATAGTGTTCTATCTTCAAAATTGCACACTAAGGGCCTTTAAATTTCTTTACAAATAATTCGGACCAACTTAGTAATTATTACTTTGAGCTTATTTCACTATAAACATCACGTTTTTCTACGCGATTTTTATAGTTCACGGATATCAGATCCCAGAACAATGTGTTTGTATGAAATATCTGTATAGCCTCAAGTGTATTTTCGTTTGACCCCGACATGACAAATTAATAAACCAGTATATGATGTAATCTCTGTGAGCAGCAGAAGAAAACTGGCCCACATTGTTTGGTACCAGAAATTTTGGCAAACACGACCAGACATGACAAATGACAAACACGTATATGATGTAATCTCTGTGAACAGCAGAAGAAAACTGGCCCACGTTGTTTGTTTCCGGAAATGTTGGCAAACATGTACATACGTAACTCGTCCGTATTTAAATGTGATCCGATCGAGGTCAAAAATTAGAATTCACCACGCATCATTAAGAAATTAGTTAATTCATGTATTTGTTTCAAAATTTTAAGACTTGATTTTTTCAATAAATTATAACAAAAATTTTAAGTTGGTAGCCCTACACTTTTAAAACAATATAATTGGATATGTGAAAAGCTTCACCCCCAAAACTGAATAAAGAAAAATATGAAGTTTTAGATTTATTTGTATCTATTTTTGCAGGAATAGTGACTATAGAAAATCTCGTTGGAATCCAAAGTCTACCAATATTTTTGTTGGATCAATTGTCATGAAATGGCCCTTTTGTTTACAAAATACAAACACAAAAGAAATATAATTATACTAAAAGTAGAGACAACAATAATTTAAATTATAAAATTCAAATATAAATTTTATTTTCAAGTCAAAGAAACAAACTGAGTTTTGAATGTATATTACAAAAATATTTAAAGTCAAAGAAACAAAAAGGTCAAAAGGTTTATTGTTCAAGAATCAGATACCGTAAACAAAAGATATAGTAGAATCAAAAAATTGGATGAAAGATATGCTGAAAATGAATTCAAAATGCATAAACAAACATAAGTCCACGGCGCAAAAAGATATTCTTAACACCATACTTTATACTAAATCTCTTCCAAAGGGTGACTTTGGAGGGAACTAATAAAAGTTTCGCCGTCCGGCTGTTGCCCGACTCTGAGTCTCTACTTTGACAAAAGCGCCAAGCTATCTCATCAAGAGAAAGGGCTGATTTTCTTTTTGAGTACCGAAACACTGTCGTGACTCTTAACCTCGCGAATGAAAGTGTATACCTTATGAAATGAAACAAGTAAAATGAAGCCTTAAGTGAATTACAGTAGTATTAGTATACATTACACTATGAGATGAATATTGGTGATCGTGAGTGTTTGTGCTGGGTATCTTGTATAGGAAGGATTAAATTTTTTCCTGGGTTGAGGGAAGATATGTTTAAATTATGATGGTGATTGTGGGTGAATTATGAAGTTTGTTGTTAGGTCAAGTCCGTGAATGGGATTGAGGTTGATAGTATTTTCTTTTCTTTGGATTTGGTCTGGAGGTGATACATTTCCATTCCCCATCTGGGGCCGACCCCGGTGCCAGTATTATCTGACTCGTAAAGAACCTTGTCGGTATCCCAGTGGCGTCAAGCCGTGATAAAGGTAGTAATTGCATGAAATTTGCGATTTGTTCTTGAAGGTTGGGTTTAGGTTTGAATCGAGGATATGATATGTGGGGTGGTGATGTTGTCGGCGATTCTACAGTCGTTCTGGCGTAGTTGATTGTCAAGTATTGGTAAATTTTTATTCTACTAGTAATGTTACATCAATGTTTTATTGTTTTATACATTTTTATTTTCTAGGATTATCAACTAGGGATTTTATACTTTTTTGAATTTTATTTGTGTTTAATTTTATTAATATGTTAGGTTAAGGTAAGATTTAGATGGATATAATAAATAGGTGCTCAACTACGCAAGCCTGAGACGTTTATGGTGTTGTGGTTCAGTCGGGTCGTACTGTCTGAGACCTCTAACAATTTCGTTCTCGTGTGCTTCAGTCTGGTCGTAGAAATTCTTGTTTCTGTCCTGGTAGATTTCCTGTAGTTGGTGGCGGTTTGTCATCGTGTGCAGGTCGGTTATTCTAGTGCGTCTGTCTACTCCAGTGAGTGTTCATAATATTTAGTTTTGTGATACCTGACGTTTGCGAGTGTTTGTTTTGGAGGCATAGCTCCATACTACACAGCTATGAAGAATGATGGGTTGAAGTATTTGCTTGTATATTAGTATTTTAGTGGGAATTGAGAGCTGCCCTCCTCTGAACAGTGAGTACAGTTGTATGAATCTAACCATTGCTTTATTTTTGGTCTTATCTATATGGCTCCTCCGAGTGAGTTCCCTATCTATCGTGATCTCAAGGTACTTGATTTCGTCTTGAGTGGGATCTTTGTGTCAAATATGGTAAGTGGGGCAGGGAGCGGTTTACTACCTTTGGCAAAGATTAAGGATGCTGATTTAGTGGGATTTAATTTAATTCTCCAGTTGGAGAGCCTGTACTGGAGAAGGAGATAAATTTTCATAGAAAATGATGCATAATTTAGATTTTTATTGTTACATAGAGCATGGTGTCATAGGAAAAATGTCTAACCTGAACATGATCGAGAGTAGGAATGTCTGCTACATAAATGTTGTATAAGGGTGGTACTAGTATTGAACCCTGCAGTACCCCTGCTTTTACAGTATGTGTCTGCTATCTCTTGCCGTTCATAACCATCTGGAAAGTACGCCGTCTGAGGAAGCTGGCTATCAACAAAATTGACCATTTTGGGTAGTTAAATTGTATTAATTTCTTATTGAGTCCAAGGTACCAAACTTTGTCGAAAGCTTTCTTGACATCAAGGAAAATAGCTATTACGTTTTTTTTAATGCTTTAGATAATTCTTCTACTATGTTTATTGTGGGATGGGTGGTGGAATGTTGGTTTATAAATCCACCCTGAAAGTTTGGAATAACACATATCCTATTATTTATTATTTTCAGTCTTTTGAATATTAATCTTTCGTAAACTTTACTAATGGTCGTATATAAACTGATTGGACTTCTGTTCTAAGGGAACATCGGGTCCTCTCCAGGTTTGATGATTGTTATTAATATAGCCAGCTTACAGTCATACGGGAAATATAAGAGAGTGGGCAATGAGTTTAGTTAATCCAATAGCGCTAGTACCGCTCTCCCTGGCATTTGTTTTAGTATCTCGTTAGTCAGGTATTAAATAGTGGTAGTGTGCTCTTCCAGATTGATTACCTCTACACTAGTGTCGTTTGGTCTTTCCAAATTGTCCCTGACAGTTCTAGTCACATATCTGGTAAAGTCATGATCTTGTGGTTCGTTGTTAAGTTTTAATTGTTTCTCTAAAACCACGGCTATAGCTTCATCCATCTCTATGCTTTCGTAAACTATGCCGTGTTCCCCATGGAGAGCTGGTACTGTCTTTTTCCTGCTAGTCCCCCTGAGTTGTCATGTTAGTTTCCACAACTTGTGACGTAAGTGTCCCATCTGTTCCGTCTGATGTCCTTGACTCTCCTAACTTGGGCTCTGGGTCGGTTGTAGGTCATCCTGTGGTGTGGGGTTCTGTAAGTCTGCCAGTCCCTTCTCGCTTCCCGTTTCTGGGCTATAAGTATGTCCAAATACGGGTATTGTTGTTGGAGGTCATGTTTTGTGCATGTTCTAGTGGTGTATACCCGGTAGGCTTCATGCACCGTAGTCGTGAAGAGTTGTAAGGTAGCGTCAGCCTGTTCTATTTACTCAATATCTTGTATTTCTGGTAAAATTTCCTCCAGTGTCTGCCTAAACTCGTACCAGTCACAAGTTACTTCACTCAATATGGGATTGTGGTCAGAATCCAGTTCCTTTAATACCATCATATCCTCAGTGGTTACACCAATGTTAGTCAATGCCACGTCTATTATATCGGGTCTGTGCAGATAGTTGGAGGGATAACATGTAGGTTCCTTTGGGGCAACAATTACGCAGTCGTGAGTGTCAGCATGGTTTGGTAAAATTCGTCAGTTCCCGATGGCTACTCGGCTTTTCCAACTGGTGTTTTTAGAGTTAAGATCGCCCGCCAAAAACAATTTGTTTGCTTCTGTGATTTTGTCTAAGTCTTATGGTAGTAGCGTCTTGGTCGGGGGTTTGTATATGGCGGCGAACAGGACACTCTCGCCGCTAGTATTTACATTTATTCCAGTAGCTTCTATATTCAGGAGATTTTGAAAATTATGTTGGTAGTGAGGTAGATGGGTCTTGATCAAGATAGCTTTGCCCCCTCTCCTCCCTTAAGGCCTATCATTTCAATACATAGTGCCTTTGGCTATCACGGTTAACTTTTTATAGTTGTATATCCATACATTCACTATTGTTAGAGTATCTCTTTCTTGTTGGTGTTTGTCTGTGTTGAGGGTGTGTAAATGTTTATTGGTGTCTCAGTATCCAGAGGTTGGTATTTGTTGTCGACTGTCGTGATTGTTTTCTTAGATTGTGTCTTGTCTTAGTTTCTACATTTCCTCTTTCGTTTAATTTTGTCAACTAGGGTAGTTTGTATCAAGGTTAGCCTCTGAATTTTAAAAGTTGGAATTTCTGTTTTTTCATAGCGTAGTGGAAATTAGTGTGGTCTAATTTGTGTCGAGTGGTGCCGTGGCCATTTCGCACAGCCCTGTCAAGAGCAGACTAGTGGCGCACGGGTGTGAGGGAGAGTGTAGGCTCTCCCTCCCTGTGGTGTGTTGTTATGTATGTCCCCAAGACGGTCACTGACTGCAAGTTATTGCTTTGCAGCCGGCCGCGTTTTATGTCTTTCAGCTACTGGTAGGTACCGTTATGATCAGCGAAGCTTAAGACCCCGCGCAGACCATCTCAGATTCTGTTTTGTAGGCGGATGAAACTAGATTCGTTGTCTGATGTCGGCTTCTTCTCCGGTGTCCTCGTAGTCTTCTCCATGAACAGCAGACGCGTCCGACCTCCTAGGTATCTCGTAGACAAGTGATACAAATATATAGCAGTTTTTAAAAACACTGGGTCTATCTATATATGTTGACCTTCCGGGAACATAGCCAAGAGGGCTATCCACTCACACCACCCTGCCACGTGAACTATCTAATGTGAGCGCACATAAGAGTGATAGTCTGCTCATATTACAAACAACGCCAATAAATATTTTAGGCCCGTAGGCCGCAGGCCCTCCTCCATTCCCCTAGCGCTTGAAGCATAATGCTTTTAGCTGCTAGTCCTGCTTGTCTTCATCTTTAATAAGGGACTTCTAACCTCTAAGTTTTCTTCCTCTTATTCTCCTTCTTGTTTTCACCCTCATTAAAGATTATAAATTTCTTCTTACTCGTCAGATTTTCACTATTCCAAGCCAATCTCTTCCTCACTTTATCTTTCATTCAGTAGTCTATTTTTTCTAGTACTCTTCTTCTCCATCTTCTGTATCACACCATCCCCGAGTCTTTTCCTTCTGTATCTCTTATTTTCTTAATCCTTGTACCCATCTTCCCAAACTCTTTTAAAATCTCAATTGTATCCACAACACTTTCCCTTCTCCACACAAGACCACGATCTTGTATTTTCCTAACTATATGATCCTTTGGTCTTCATAATTCTCACTTTAGTACATGATGTGGTAAAAGGTTTCTGCAATGTTGTCTACAATATTGTTCTCTACACCGGTTAAACCTGTATAATTTTAACGGAAAATTTTCATGGCCACTCAGAAAAAGAGTAGCATAATGGTTGCCAATTATTTTATATTTTTATACTCCCGTTAAAACATATGGGATGTACTTAAAAGTTTCCCTTCCTTTGAGACTATTCAGGCTCTCAAATTAGCATTGTTCTAAAAAGTCTCACTAGCACCTATCAGTCCCTCAAATATTCTTAAAATTCCGTTTCGTTTCCAAATGTTACCGGGATGACACCTCCCAGTACCACAACAGCATCATGTAATACTGTCCTGTATGCCTATGTCACGATAATAGGTGCCTTTCTCTGCACACTTATACATATAAGGGCCGGTCTTATTAATCCTGGATAAATATTAATCTGGTAGATAAATATTTCTGTCTGATGGATAAGTTAAAAGTGCGTCTTATGAGAGCCAGATAATATTTATCTTCCAAGTAAAATATATTTATCCATCACATTTTTATAGGGAGGTTTACGTGTTTAGTAAGCACAGGCCTGGGCTCTAACTATATAAAGTTAGAACATTTAATTTCCACTTTTATATAAACTGACAAGCTATTTGTAGAGTTATAATTATATTAGAACAAATTATCAAATTGTGAGTACAATAAATGAAATTTTGTAAACGTTGTAACCAACTATTGACCACATTTTAGCAGACATCTTAGCCTCTGCGCCCACGTGATGCCATATGTTTCCTCGCACTCGTTTAGCCGCCATTATATAACAAATGTTGAGCGTTTCGCCACTCGCTAGGTTGTATTGCGATCAGCAGGGCGCACTGTAAAAACAGTACCAACCTTGCATGTTCTGAATAAAAATATATTATTTTACAGATATCTGGCAGGTAAATTCAGTTCATAAGACATGTAAAACATTAAAGTGGTTGATAATTTTGATAAATTCGCTAACTTTAGCAATAGCAATATTTATCCAGTAGTCATCTGACCGGCCCTAGGTAGGCTACTAATTATGGTATTGTTCTAGGAATGATAAAGGTAGAATGTAGAGGAAATGTACGAGCATTTGTTTAGGGGGAGAGTAGGGAAAACTACCCTCAATACACTCAGCTGGGGTTCAAACCTTTGACATTCTCATCACCGGGAACGAAGACGCATGATTTTGATCATATGCTCACTGGAGCAGGTAACAATAATGTCAAAGCTACTTGTATCAACAATATTGTATTCCCTTATGTGTACGTTTTAAGATATCATTAATATTATAATATAGCTTTGTTTAAAACACTCTTTATCTATTCTTTTTACACTTAACAATTTATAATTTAATAAAATTAAAAATGAGACCTGGACACGGGAAACGAGCCCAAGCCCAGGTGTCATTTTTTAATACATTCGATTATGATTGGGATACGGCTCATTTCCATATCTATAATCGCTCATACCCCAAGCTCCGCATTCATATTTTGGTACTTAATTATATATCATTGCGTTCTCCTATATCTAATTTTTACTTTCTCATTAAAATAGAAATTTTTTAAATCGTTAATAAATGTGACCTTGAGATTATGTCAAATATTGAAACTTAATTTACCTCCGAACCACAAAAATTTTATCTGTATAATTCTGTCTGTATCCCAGTGTGTGTGTCTGTACCTGGTACCACAACCAAAATGGTTTGACGGATTTTGATCTATCTTGAGATTTATATATAATGTGGAGATACCTTCAGCCGTTTATTGTATTTTATGTCTATCTTTTAGAGTAAGGGTTGTTTATTAAACACTATTCATAATATTGGAAATTTTCGAAAAATTCTCTTATAATTTGTTTTAAAACGAATGTCTGCAGTGTAGTTGAAATGACAAATAATAATGTATTTCTATTTTTAAGGATAAAATTATCTTAAGGGTAGTTTACCATCGACTTACATTTCAAAATTGGACTGTACTCCATAATTTCTATGATTAAAACAAATCTATATCATAGGAGTATATTACATTATGAATACAAATGTGTTCTTCTTTAAAAAAAAATGGTTCATGGCAAAGGCCTAGTTTACATAGGCCTTATGATTGTTATTGCTTTAATTCAAAATATTTTGAAAATATCTTTAACGTTTTTGTTAAAATTGGATATCTAGTCAGTGTTTTAAATGATAACTAGTAAGGGCATAGAAAGGCCTTGGTCGTGAAGGGAAGCAGGGAGGGCTCCACACCCTCCCGGGAATTTGTTGTACTCCCATAGTAAACTATTTATTAAAATAATATGTATAAACATTACTATAGGCCAATGGTATAACATTTTATATTGGACCCCCTAAGAAAATTAGCTTTCCACACCCTTGATTATTCAGTATTTATTCCAAATTGTTACTCATTTATTCAGACTTGTAATCGTTTTTATGATTTCATATATGTTCCTAAAAAGTATTTATTTATTCCAGCTCATTCTTTCTTATTATTTATTCAAACTTTTTTAATATATTTATTCTGAATCTTTCACTATTCATTCCGATCTTTTCTTTTGGTTATTCTGACTCAATCATAATTATTTATTCCAGCTCGTTCTTTATTTTCAAAAATGTTCCTTATTATTTATTCCTATTCGTTGGCTATTTATACTGACTCATAACATATTAATTATTATTATTACTTGATCCTTTTTCATTCCTACTGGTTGTTTATTTATTCGACTCGATACCTAGTCATTTCTATAAGTTCCTTATTGATTCTGACCTGATAATTACTTTTCCAACTCATTCCTTATATAATCTGACTTTTACCAAATTATCACGACTCATTCCTAATTTATTATGATTAGTTATTTATTTATTCTAACTAGTTCCTTGAGTATTTTGACTCACTCTTTATTAATTCCAAATCCTTTCTTTATAAATATTATGATTAGTTTCCTACGATGCGTTCCTTATTTTTTCTGACTTTTCCGTTTTTATTTTGAATCCTTACTTATTTATTGTGACTAGTTTTTTATTAATTTGTGTCGTTCTTTAAATTATTCTGATGAGCCTTTATTATTTATAACTCTATCTTTATTAATATAAACTATTTTTTTTCAATAATCATTCAATCTTTTTTATTCCGAATTGTTTCCTAATCGATATTTTTTATTTTGACTTAATCCTCTTTAATTATCCCTTCTCGTTATTTATCTATGCAGAATTTATTCCTTTTTATTTCCACTAGTTCTTTATTTATTCTGACTTATTTCATAATTAACCGATGAGTTCATTATTAATTATAATTAATTCAAATTATTTATTTATTTGTTTATTTTACTTAAATTCTAAACTATTCCGAAAAATTTCTTATTCATCCCGATACAATAATTTATTATATCGACTTAATTCTCAATATTTATTTCGACTCAATCTGTATTTATTCATGAATGTGCCAACTTATTGATTCCTATTTGTTTCTTATTTATTCCTACGCATAATTTTAATTTATTTTAAGATATTACAAAATTTCCTTATGTAACCTGACATTTTTTTTTATCTATTCTTAGTTTTTATTCCGACACGTTCCTTATTTATTTAAACTAGATACCTGCCTGGTTACCTGTATTTACGATAGCGCTAATAAACTCTGGCCTTTAAGGATGGTTACAGCTGACTGGAGAAGATATCTAGGACTTGCTCTTGCTTAATGACTCTTGATGATTGATGGATGAATTCTTTTAATAAACAATCTGTATGGAAGATGTTTAAATAAATATGGGCAGCGCCTACACATATGAATTAAGTTCCACAAAATTGATGGTGATCTAAATTCAATTAATCTCATCGTGCTCCTATCCATTGGTGAAGATTGATAGCACCGTCTCACCATTGTATACGAGTGTGATGAGAGCTGCTCATCGTAAGATGAGATGAATGAATCCTCAACAAACCCAGATGAACGACTTACCAATGCGTCTCTACCATTCTCTTGAGTTGTATTTCTAGGAGACGAGGCTGTTTTCTGGGAGCTGGCTGACTGACTGGAGGTGGCTGACTCTCTGGAGGTGGCTGACTCCCTGAAGGTGGCTGACTCCCTATTGGATTGACTTACCAATTGTTCTTTCTTGTAATACTCACACGCCTTCATTATAAGATAACGAGTCTTCTCATCGAATAGAGATGTTTTCTTCATGTGGGCAATAGCTTCTTGAGTCAACATCATGGACTTGGAATGCTCCGTACTGAATGAAGAAACTTGTTGACCTGACACGGAAGGTGGACTGGACCGACTGGAAGATCTTACAATGTTACCATGAAGGAGAGTTGTTCCTGATGATGACGCTACCAGTTCAAGAGAAGAAGGGTCTTGTTGGCTTAACCCGGAAGGTGGCTGACTTAACAATGTTCTCTCAGATGGGTCTTCTTGTCTTGATAGGGAAGGTGACTGACTTTCTGACCTATACTTACCATTCCGTTTAAGTGTCCTCTTGTTCTTTTGTACACTGATGGCGGCCGTCATTTCCCCTGGAAAAAAATGTTCATTCCGAACTGGTTGATTGGGCAATGGCAGCCCATCGTCCGGGCACCCAGTGGTGTTAAGGGTGCCCCCTTGTAGCTCACAATCAACTGCAACAAACCGTCACCAGAACAATATTATATTGAGTAGGAAAAACTATTTAAGCGATGATAAAGTTTAAAGCTTGCTTTTACAACTAATGGTTTTATAAAAAAAGGCTAAAAGTTGGCTAGCAAAACGTTTAATAATTTTTCTCATATTTAGAATAATATGAACAGAACTATTGCATTGGTAGTTTTTGGAGAACTTATTGTAAAAAAATTGCTACTAAGGACTTCTATACTTAGCTATATTGAAAAGATTTGAATAACCAATTCATTCAAATTTACCTAACTATAATGATTTCTTATTAAGGACAATAAACGATACTCAATTTTTTATATTTTAAATAGACACAAATTCTAAACGTGTTTTAAATAAACCATCAATAAATATTACGGTTATTGGATCTTGAATGGGTCTACATACTCACATAATCATAAGAAATAATTAAACACCAACAAGATTTATTATTCACTTCTGAAAGTATGACATTTGAAAAGAGTAAATTCAGGTTTACAAAAGGTATGCATTCCATACACAAACCACGTGTGTTTTCCAAGAAAAAATTCTTTGCTTCAGAAATAATGGTCTAATATAATAAATGATCGAATAGTTCATATCTCAAAACAAACAAAAGTTTCCATCTAAATAGGAAAACAAAGTATTATCAACAGTCCCTCAGCTTTACTCCACATCTTATCTACCAAACAAAACAACTTGGCTAACAGTATTCGTACCCTAAAAACCAGTCTATTCATCAAACCGTATTAAATTCCCATCAACCTTTCTCTATATTAACCAGTATTCACATCCTATCAACTAGTCTCTACATCAACCAGTATCAACATCCTATCAACCAGTGCCCACGCCCTATAATCCATTCTCCTTATTCTATCTAGGCTGGTAGCTTTTAATTTTGTCCCGGAATAAAATGGTATTATAAATGATTATTTTAGTCAAGATCTGCATGAAAAAAAGGCTAACCCCTCCTGATCCATCCCATTTACGGTTGCCATATTGGTGAATACAGTGTATTTTAAGGAATACAAAATGAAATCAATAGTGGTTTGATGAAGTCCTATTTCTTTTGCTTATATTCGGCACAGCAACATCTTTCTTTGCGATGGCGATAAAGAAAAAGCATCAATTATTTCTTCATTAAGAATTGATTTTAACAAGGCTTTCTCTGAAGCTAGAACCATAGGGTTCGAAAGCCATGCATCTCCCATCGCCAACCTGAGCCTGTTTTTTACTATTCTAACTCGGCTCATAGCTCTCTCAGCCAAATAACTGGTTATGGACAAAGATAGCGAGGTTGTATTGACAACTTTCAATCTATTGAAGCCTGAAAAACTAATCAAGCACCCATAAGGTTTTAAAAAAACCTTTGTCACACAGAAACTCTTAATCTGTTAAATTTCATTTTATGTTTCACTTTCAGACACTTCATCAACGTCCATGCTTGTATTCCTTTCAACATGATCCTTTATATGAGCTGTGTCTTTAGATTTCTCACTTTTACGTGGAACAAATCATCAATTGATATGCTTGAGTGATTGGCAAAATACATTTCATTGAATGTGTTTAACTCTTCGCTTACAATAGTGTGGTTCCAATCGTAAAACTCACAAGGGTTTCTATGTTTTCAGGGAAAACATTATTTGCGTTGTTTCTAAAACTCTTGTATGTGTGAAATAACCCATTTCTTTTACCATGTCTATGCTATGGTCAGAATTATTATTATTATTATTAGCACCGCGTCTTACTACCCATTCGGGTTATACGCACTTATGCTAATGTGTAATGGTAGGGTGATTGTGAGATGAAATGAAGGACCTACAGTTTAACGTGGAATCCGAACCACGGTGGAGGCCTGGCATTCCCCACATTCACAAGATGTCTTGTCAGAGGTGAAGGAGTATGGTCAGAAACTCTATCTTTAAGCAACTTGAATACAATTCAATTTTTTTTATTTATCTCAATAATAGGTTCATCTATACCCAATTAATCAATAAGCATTTTTCTTCTTCTAACTCTTTTTGGAGATAAACCATGGACGTAATGATTTTTAACAACTTTTTAGCCTCTAACATCTCATTAGACCATTCCTCTACCTTTCGCAAGCTACTGATCTGAGTTTTGACATTTTTTTTATTATAGCTTGTACACCACCATAGTCCAACGCCTTACCCTGTAAGCTTACTGTGACGGTATGCATTACTTTAAGACCAATACCTTTTCTAACACTTAATCCCTTTATAATAAAGAATGGACATTTAGTACTTAAGTAGGCCTAATAAAAACTGATTTATAATAGAATTACAAATATATATATATATATATATATATATATATATATATATATATATTAACCACATACATAATTGAATATTAATGAACTTATTAAAATAAAATAAATGAGGAAATTAGAACTAAATATAGTAGGGCGATGGAAAACAATCATTAAGGCACACACACATTCATATGTCATTATACTCAGCTTAACATATATTCAAACATGATCAATATAGCAAATAATTTAAAAATAAAACAATGCTCTTAATAGCTAAGAACAATATACAGGTGAGCACAAATGATCTTTACACTATCAAAAAGTTATAAGAAAGGAAAGGTGCACCCGATTAACTGGAAACATTTTCCAGTCGATACAGAAACCCTGGAAGCTTTTTTCGTAGTTTAAAATGACTCAATATGTGCTCCTCAATTAACACGGCAGAAAACGCTTCGCACACTTTGGTTAGTGTGTCGGCGGTGACGGATTCAACGATTGCTGTGATTCTCTGCCTCAGCTCCAGCAAGATCATGGCAGAGGTGTGACAAATATTTTGTCTTTCACATAACCCAACATCAAGAAATCGTATGGGGTTCAGTCCGGTGATTGAGCTGGCTATCTGCCCCACGACACATCGTCGGCACGGTCACGACACAGCCAGCCTGCTCCCAGAGATATGTTTGTTTGTTCATATACAGCCAACCGGAATTGAGGGGGTGCCCCATCTTGATGGAAGATGAATTTCTTTTAATCTTCTTCAAATAGAGGCAGAGGCCAAAAGGTAGGAAATGTCGAGGTAGGAATGACCTGTGACTGGTTTTTATATTAAAAATAAGGGTGCATAAACCTTCACCCTCAAATAGAAGAGAACACATTCACTTTGGGGTAATCTCTCACCTGATAGTTATGTACATGTTTAGTAAAAACTTGATGGTAATGTAAATACAGATAACATTGTCTGTGTAGTAACAACTTAATGGTAATGTAAATACAGATAACATTGTCTGTGTAGTAACAACTTAATGGTAATGTATATACAGATAACATTGTATGTGTAGTAACAACTTGATGGTAATGTAAATAAAGATAACATTGTCTGTGTAGTAACAAATTGATGGTAATGTAAATACAGATAACAATGTGTGACTAGTAACCACTTGATGGTAATGTAAATACAGACAACATTGTCTGTGTAGTAAATTATAATGGTAATGTAAATTAAGATAACATTGTCTGTTTAGTAACAACTGATGGTAATATAAATAGAGATAACATTGTCTGTATAGTAACAACTGATGGTAATGTAAATACAGATAACATTGTATGTGTAGTAACAACTTATGGTAATGTAAATACAGACAACATTGTGTGAGTAGTAACAACTTGATGGTAATGTAAATAAAGATAACATTGTCTGTGTAGTAACAACTTGATGGTAATGTAAATACAGACAACATTGTGTGAGTAGTAACAACTTGATGGTAATATAAATAAAGATAACATTGTCTGTGTAGTAACAAATTGATGGTAATGTAAATAAAGATAACATTGTCTGTGTAGTAACAGATTGATGGTAATGTAAATACAGATAACATTGTCTGTGTATTAACAACTTAATGGTAATGTAAATGTGTGAGTAGTAACAACTTGATGGTAATGTAAATACCGATAACAATGTGTGAGTTGTAACAACTTGATGGTAATGTAAATACAGACAACATTGTATGTGTAGTAACTTCAATTGGTAATGTAAATAAAGATAACATTGTCTGTTTAGTAACAACTGATGGTAATGTAAATAAAGACAACATTGTGTGAGTAGTATGAACTTATTGCAATGTTAATAAAGACAACATTGTCTGTGTAGTAACGTCTTGATGGCAATGTAAATACAGATAACATTGTCTGGGTAGTAACTACTTGATGATAGCGTAAATAAAAACAACATTGTCTGTGTAGTAACAACTGATGGTAATGGTAATGTTAATACAGACAACATTATCTGTGTAGTAACTTCTGATGGTAATGTAAATAAAGATAACATTGACTGTTTAGTAACAACTGATGGTAATGTAAATACAGATAACATTGTCTGTATAGTAACAACTGATGTTAATGTAAATACAGATAACATTGTATGTGTATAAAAACTTATGGTAATGTAAATACAGACAATATTGTGTGAGTAGTAACAACTTATTGCAATGTTAATAAAGACAACATTATCTGTGTAGTAACGTCTTGATGGCAATTTAAATACAGATAACATTGTCTGGGTAGTAACTACTTGATGGTAGCGTAAATAAAAACAACATTGTTTGTGTAGTAACAACTGATGGTAATGGTAATGTTAATACAGACAACATTATCTGTCTAGTAACTTCTGATGGTAATGTAAATAAAGATAATATTGTCTGTTTAGTAACAACTGATGGTAATGTAAATACAGATAACATTGTCTATATAGTAACAACTGATGTTAATGTAAATACAGATAACATTGTATGTGTAGTAAAAACTTATGGTAATATAAATACAGACAACATTGTGTGAGTAGTAACAACTTATGGTAATGTAAATAAAGACAACATTGTCTGTGTAGTAACGTCTTGATGGCAATGTAAATACAGATAACATTGTCTGGGTAGTAACTACTTGATGGTAGCGTAAATAAAAACAACATTGTCTGTGTAGTAACAACTTGATGGTAGTGTAAATACAGACAACAATGTCTGTGTAGTAACGTCTTGATGGCAATGTAAATACAGATAACCTTGTCTGGGTAGTAACTACTTGATGGTAATGTAAATAAAGATAACATTGTCTGTTTAGTAACAACTTATGTTAATGTAAATACAGACAACCTTGTGTGAGTAGTAACAACTTGATGCTAATATAAATAAAGATAACATTGTCTGTGTAATAACAACTTATGGCAATGTAAATACAGACAACAATGTGTATGTGTAGTAACAACTGATGTTAATGTTAATACAGACAACAATGTGTGTGTTTCGTAACAACTTATGGTAATATAAATATAGACAACACTGTTTGTGTGTAGTAACAACTAATGGTAACGTAAATACAAACAACATTGTTTGAGTAGTAATAACGTCATGTTAATCTAATTACAGATAACATTGTTTGAGTGGTAACAACTTATGGCAATGTAAACACAGGCAACAAATTTGTGTAGTAACAACTGATGGTAATGTAAATCAAACAACATTGTATGATAAGTAATAACGTCATGGTATTGTAAATACAGACGACATTGTTTGTGTTATGTTATGCTATCGATGTGACTATAATATTATACACTTTCTTGTATAGCATTTTGTACATTCATATTTGTCGTATATGTATTTAGCTTTAGACATGTCTGACAGCACAGTCTGTCTTTAAAAACCAAATTACTTAATTACTTTCGAGTACTGCCACATTTAAGTGTTTATACGTCTATTTCATTTCTAATTAATTATTTGAGATAACAAAGTATCTCTTTACTTATTAATCTGGCAAACTTTTCTTAGTGGTGAAATCTTCCTTTGCATTTACTTCAAATAAACTAAATAAAATTTAATTGTAAAATAAATAAAATATAAATAGATAGAAGGATTTGTGTCTGTTTAAATTATTTTTGATTATACTATGTACAGATAACATTGAATTTGTAACAACGTGATGTTCATGTAAGTACAGCTAATATTATATGTGTAGCAACAATTTGATGTAGAAAATCTAAATACCTTATTGATGCAACTTTGTGACTTACCGTGGCGTAAATTTCGACGAACCAGGCGTGCCCGGATACTGCGAAACGCTCCACGGACACGCCGGCCTAACCCCCGCAAAATCCACCTAAACATCCTTTGCTCATTTTGGTTTAATAATTTATTTAACTGAATTTCTTGCTCACAATCACAAATTGACATCTTTAATGGTGCTCCGAAAAGACACCACAAAGATTTATATTGCTATGCGACGGCTATAATTGCAATAATCAATTGAATTTATAGAGAAGAGCACTCTGAGTAGTTCTGGGGTAGATATATCGATATAAACAATGAATACCCACATTCTGCCATTGTGGGGGTATTACGTCAGAGATTACAATTATTTAATATGGAGAAAATTGAATTTTAAACGTTAATACGTATGCATTTATAACTAAATAAATTATATAAGGAATGTTTATATAATCATTAAAGCTTAAATTGTCCGAACATTAAAGTGAAAGTCCATAAAAATAGCACAACTTTAATTAATTACCACCTAAGTATGGAGAGTTTTGGCGGCAACTCGAAATCGAAGCGTCCTTCCAAAATGATGTTAAGGTAATATTAGATGTCATTATAAGATAGATACTTCCCTAATTAAAACGAACTATTGTGTAATACTTGCAAAGTAATAAATATTGCTACATCATTATTACATGTTTAATGTAATAAAATGTATTATTAGTTTTTGTTTATATACACTTATGAAATATTATAATCAGCAGCGGGGAATCTTATTTGTGTGTGGAAAGTTGAGGGTGTAGATTTAAAGACTTTATTTATATTATCGAATACCCCTTCCCATTTCTTCCCAGAGCTGTAGATCTTTGACCAGGGGGGTGAGGCCAAGGAGTGGTGTAAAAAAATGAGATATTGCTCTAAACTGCCCAAATAGAAGACCATAGAAATAGACAGTTTGCGCTATTATTATTACTATAGGACCATCAACTAGATTTCTGGCATTATATAATTTTTAGAAGAGGGCTTGTGCCCCTTTCTCCAAATGGCTATATCTGAAGTTCACACTCTATCGAAGAGAGAGGAGTATTTTTCACCGTTATTAATTAAATACGTGAACCGTCATTCTGAAATGTGTTGTTGAGAGAGATTCTTTCACTTTAATAAGGGGGGCTTCCACCCCCAGGGCACAACACATTTGAAAAATATGAAGATGTGATTTCTTAGTTAAATTGTCCGGTTTGGAAATACTTTAAATATAAAAGTGTTTCTGAGAAAATCTAAATGTGTGGGGAGGGGTTTGAGGGCGGGGGCGGGGGGGGCTATCTTCCCGCGTGCACAGCTCATCCTAAAAATGAAGTGGAAGGGATTTATTTGCTAAAATCATTTAGGATGGACACACTTTCAGTAGAAATTGGTGTCTAAGAAAATTTGACTTTTAGAGGGCTTTGTCCCACAGGTGCAATTACTCATCAAATAATGATGGAAATGGGATTTATTTGCTTAAATTATTTGGGATGAACACACTTCCAAATGATAATTGTTTTATGGAATAATTATATCTTGGGGGTTTTATACTCCCAGTCACAACTTTTCAGCTAAAAATTTATTGATATTTAATGTATTCGCTAGCATTCTTATGGTTGGACACACCTTAGATATAAGAGTTATTTGAATTTATGAAAATGGTAAACACTTACACGCTGGTGGTGAGGCCATTGAAACTTCACCAGAAAATATCTACTATTTAAAGCCATTTTATATCTTCACTGCAACTAAATAAATCACCTAATAAGCAAAGAAAAAATCTTAAATGTAATTATTATTGAATAAAAGAGCCAAGTTTTATGTACTATCATTGTAGTATAAGCAAGAACACCAAGTGAGAGCTCTTCTTGTCATTGTAATGATGTTGCATGAATATAACTGCTAGTCAAAGTACGTTAAGGGTTAAAATTAAACTATTTTAAAAGTTATTTTGAGTAGTTCCACCCCCAATAAACACATTTTTTACAGTGAAGTTGAAACGAACATACAAACAAAAAGAGTAAAATGGTATAATATTTCAATAGTAGACAAAATAATAATTTCCAATTTCCAAAATTCATAGCACCGATTAATTTAATTAAGGATAGATAATCAAATACCGTCAAATGTGGATGCTCTTCACAAAGGGAAGGTATATAATGCTTACATAGAACATATACCCGGTCAGATTAAGACCTCGAGTGTACTGATATTGGGACAAGACAATATAGACACACAGATCCAAAGAATTATAACCCTTTCACGAAACTTAGGTGCAGGATTTACACAGTTTAGACTTTACCTAGAGCCGCTAGGACTATCTATCAAACTTATTGAACAAGCGTATGCCCGACGCATAAAGACGAACTCTATCACTAATGAACTACCCTATAAGGATCCTGTACAGTTTCTCGTTGCGTGCGGGGATATTTACGTAAAGACAGTAGAAAAAGAATCAATTGCAAATGGCTCGATAAAGGTAAATTGTAGCCTCATCTGCGAGTTTAGGCATCCTACCGAAGGTAGAATTGAAAAAGGCTATTTCAACTCTACTCTATATGATATATTTAACCTGATAAACTTGGAGGAGATATATGAAAATAACGTGATCTTCCCACTCCTTGCTCAGATTGAGGGTTTCGTTTCTAGAGACTCGGGATGGATATACGACGGCACGTTGGAAATGAGAGTAAATTTCTCAAAAAACTCTGCTTTCTCGATCAGGGCTCGTGTTCAAATCCCTGAAATTATAGCCAGACGTAGAGCGCTGATAAATGTACAATCTGAAGAAGAACTTTGCTTCCCCGTATCCGTATTGGCGTACCTCTTTGAACCGACAGGGAGAGCTCAGCGTTTATCGTCATATCCTAATTTTCGAGACGTGCTGAATCTAGATGGAATCCCGCTCCCGTTCGAAATGATATATATTGAATGCTTCGAAAGGCTTAACGATATATCTGTTAATGTGTACACTGCAAAACACGAAAGTAGTGACTCTTATATTGACACTGCAGACAACTCTAAAACACTAGTGATCGTTCCCGTGCACGTCAGCCCCAAAGAGCATGCCAGACATGTTCATTTATTCATGATAAGAGTGCATTGGACGGAAACTTATCATTTCAGCACGATCAAAAATCTGTCTCGGTTAATGAACCCTCAACTGTCGTTAACGTCTAACGCAGGACGTAGATACTTTTGCGAGCGATCTCTGACCTCTTTTCTGAATGAAAATAAACTTTCAAAACATAAAGATACGTGTAAAAAATTTGGCGTGGTAAGGAGTACATTCCCTCAAGGAGAGAATAAATTCCTAGCGTTCTCACAGTATAAACAACAGGAGAAAACAGGATTTATCGTATACGCTGACTTGGAGAGCTTACTCGTGCCGATAGAGACGTGTGATCCTGACACGAAATTTTCTTATACTGAGAATGTACAGCGTCATGTAGCGTATTCTGTAGGTATGTACACTAAATGTAATTTTGATGATAATCTCTCAGAGTACCGACAATTCACGGGAAAAGATTGTACAAATCAATTTGTTGAGGCTCTCGTAGATACGGCAAAGCGTGTACTAGATTGTTATAGTACCATCGTTCCGATGACGCCACTAACACCTGCCCAAAGAGATGCTCATAATACGGCCACCCATTGTCATATATGTGAAAAACCCTAAGCAAATGATGATATCCGTGTTATGGATCATTGTCACTTGACAGGACTTTATCGTGGGAGCAGTCACGCGTCGTGTAGTATTAATTACAAAATCCCGAGTCATCTGAGTGTGGTAATCCATAACGCGCGTTGCTACGACAATTTTTTCCTTCTTGAATCACTTGTCGAACGTAGAGAAACTGATCCTTTCACAGGGGAGTGCGTTCTTGTCAATCCAGGAAAAGTTAAGGTTATTGGAGAGACTATGGGAAGATTCAAAGTAATCATGAAGTATATTTGGCACAGGTTTCAAGGGATCACGATTAAAATTATAGATAGTTTCAGCTTTCTATGTACCTCCCTAGAGAAATGCGTATCTTACCTCGAACCCGAGCAACTTAAAATCACTCGTAAGTGTCATCCTGATGATGAACGGTTCAAACTAGTCACTCGTAAAGGCGTGTTCCCCTATGACTATATATATTCATTTGAGCGACTGAACGAGACCCAGTTACCGAGAAAAGATAAATTTTACAACGCGCTCACGGATAGTCATATCTCTCAGGAAGACTATGATCACGCCTGTGAGGTTTAGCGACTATTTGAATGTAAGAATCTTTGGGACTACTCGAACCTCTACCTGTATACGGACGTAACGCTACTCGCTGATGTCTTTGAGAACTTTCGTGATCTTTGTATGAAGACGTATAGACTCGATCCCGGATGGTCTCTTACAGCTCCCAGTCTCGCGTTCCAAGCTCTATTGAGAATAACCCAGGTACGGCTTGAATTAATAGATGAAGTGGATATACATCAATTCATTGAGGGGGCTATTCGAGGAGGGGTATGTTTCGTGGCTAATCGTCACTCTGTAGCGAATAATCAGTATATGGACTCATTCGACCGTTACAAGCCAGAGTCTTACCTCGTTTATCTAGACGTGAATGGACTCTATTCATTTAGTATGTCGAGCTCGTTACCCTATGGAAGGTTCAGGTGGCTTGAAGATGATGAAATTGCCCGTTTGGATGTGCTAAAAGTAAGGATGATGCGGAGACGGGGTATATCTTGCAGGTAGATCTTGAATATCCACGAGATGTACATGATGCTCATTCTGACTTGCCGTTCTGTCCTGAGAAAGGGATTCCACCCGTAGGGAAGCACGAGAAATTGTTAACGACTCTAGCGGATAAGACTAGGTACGTCATTCACTATCGTCATCTAAAGCTATGTTTGGTGAATGGATTGAAACTGACGAGGGTATACAGGGTTCTCAGTTTCAAGCAATCTCCATGGATGGCTCCATATATCAAGCTGAACGCGGAAATGAGGAGTAAAGCGAGCAATCAGTTTGAAAACATGTTTTTCAAACTGATGAACAATGCCGCATTCGGTCGTCTTATATCTAACAAGAGGGCCTATCGTACGATAAAGATAACTACCAGGTGGGAAGGAAAATTTGGAGCGGGTAACCTCATAGCCAGTCCAAACTTTAAAAACCGTATGATCGTGTCAGAAAACCTGGTCATCATCGAGATGGAACCGCAAGAGATTTACTTTGATATGCCGATTTATGCGAGATTCGCCATTTTGGAAATCTCTAAAGTAGTCATGTACGGTCTACATTACCAGGTTATGGTTCCTGCCTTCCCTACAGGCACGTTAAAACTCCAATACACAGATACAGACTCACTTTTCTACTACATGACTGTTGAGGATGCGTATCAGCGACTTATCCCGTTAGCTAATGACTACCTGGACACCTCCACTTACGGACAAGACAATGTTTACGGCATGCCTGTAGTAAATAAAGGAGTGCTCGGTAAACTAAAAGACGAGACTTGAGGTCGGATCATCACTGAGTTCATAGGTTTACGCCCTAAACTCATTCATTCGCGGTGCAAGGAGATGGCGAGACGCTCAAGGCTAAAGGTGTCAATAGTAGCGCGTTAAGAACGCTCTCGTTAGAGGACTATCGTAATTGTTTGACCGATGAGACGGTAGTCATGAGAGAGGCTCGTTCAATAAGAGCCGTAGGATTCAAACTTTACACTCAAAAATTCAATCGGGTTGCGCTATGCTCTATCGACGACAAACGATATATAGTACCCGGTACAGTCAAAACTCTACCTTGGAGCCATTACTCTATAAGTGAGCAACCATCTACTTCCTTCCAAGAGACGTCGATTGAAGCCGGACCGTCATCTCTATAGTGCAAGTGTGTTAGTGATTAATACAGTGCTTCTGTATATTCATGATCTACAACTTTATCCGGTACATTTAATATTCTATCATGATATCAAAGTGAGCAGGCATCTACTTCCTCCTAAGAGACGCTGATTGATACTAACACCATGTCTCTATAGTGTAAGTGTAAGTGAATAATTAATGTCAATGTATATTCAGAAAAAAAACAACAAAAAAACTATACCTTTATCAGTAGAAAATGTTAGTGCTTTTAAAAGACTTGAGAAAAAAAAATTCATGTTCTGTGACTTAACTGAAGAAGAAAATATACTAATTTAGTATGTATCTGTTAAAAAAATTGTATATTATTATATTCATTAAATAGAGTTTTCTGTGTGCATGTGTGTGTATGTGTGTGTTTTGATTAATACAAGAGTGAATAATTAATGTCAATGTATATTCAGAAAAAGAACTATACCTTTATCACTAGAAAATGCTAGTGCTTCTAAAAGACTTGAGAAAAAAATATTCATGTTCTGTAACTTAACTGAAGAAGAAAATATACTAATTTAGTATGTATCTGTTAAAAAAAATGTATATCATTATATTCATTAAATAGAGTTTTCCGTGTGTGCATGTGAGTGTTATTTTTTACCTCCCCTCTCCCTCTCCCTCTTTGATATATCTCATATTTGTTCGATTCTCATGTAATTAATAAAATTTAAAATACGGGATGGGAAAACATTTTTATATTTAGGATGGAATGGGTATGAATACTGGTTAAAGGTACAGAGTGTATTCACACTCTCATCATGCGCAAATGATGGTTCAATTGTTATGAATAGTACCCTACTCACTCTTATCCTTAAATGCGTATATCTTGAATTAATAGTAAAACAAAGTGATAAAAGGGATGTGTAAAGTGCATCAACTTCTTCAAAAAACGCGCGTTGTTGATCTCTATGAGAAAACATTTTTTACCTTTAACCTAGTAAATAATAAAGCCATATTTGGTATGGTAAGGGTACACTCTCATCATGCACAGATGATGGTACATAGTACCCTACTCACCATTAACATTTTAGCTTATTTATAAACGGTTTTTTATAGATGTAAAGAATACAAAAGAAAAAGTGATAATCGTTAATTCTTTTTTTATTTAAAAAGGTTTGTTACATTTCTAAGAAAAGAATAAACTTATACAGTAATAATCGTTAAAAGTTTGCCTTATTATTAGACTTATACAAAAGAAAAAGTAATAATCATTACATTATTAAACTTATACAAAGAATAAACTTATATAGTAATAAACGCTAAAAAGTTTGCCTCATTATTAGACTTATACAAAGAATAAATTAAATAATCTTTAATACATTGCAAGTAGCTATGAAAATATTAAAATTATACAAAGAATAAACTTATAAAGTAATAATCGCTAAAATGTTTTCTTTATTATTAGACTTATACAAAGAATAAATTAAATAATCTTTAATACATTGCAAGTAGCTGTGAAAAAGTTTTTTTTAGATTGAAAAATTATTCCTATACTTAAAAGTTCTCACTCAACTCGTCTCGCAGCTTCTTCTTCGTAGGTTCCTCGTTCGTTTCCTCAGAAGTTTTATTTTTCTTTCCAAGCGAACGTTTAGAAGCGTCAGTAGATTTCTTCTTCCGTCTGACCGTGTCAACCTCGTCTTGACCGCAGAAGCATGATAACTTATTGAAATCAATGTACTCTTTATACTCGTTTATCAAGACTATCATATGAAGCAATGCTGGAATAACCGAACTCGTATCGTTCCGCATCGCGCTCTTGGTCGGATCGCAAAAGTTTTGTCCGATCAAACTTAAAATTCTTAAACCGTTCGCGGAGCAGTCGGACATTTTTTACAGGTACAGGAACACTCGTTTTTTTAAGATTACTCAGAGATTACCTAGTTTGTACTTGTCCCTATCAGCGTTGATGATACTCTGTAGCCGACTCATCTTCCCAGTTCCTTTAATATAGATTGATACTCGTGATGTGTACTGAACTTCCCACCCCCTCCTCCTCACCGTACCTCCTGTTCGACGCGGAGAGGTTGCTGATATTGAACAATCTTGTCTCATTTATGATGTCATCTTGCTAACGTCACACGTTATAGCGGACAACTCTATCGTGTATGATTAGACAAAACGCCTAGGTATTTACTGGGATATTTTCCTCCATCTCGAACGTTATACGACACCTCACCATACCGTCCTTGAGAGTATCTTCCTGTCGGCTAGCATCGAACACGACGATGGGTGCGTTAGACTTGAAATGAGAAGGGTCAAGTAAAGGTAAAGAGGCGCTCGTTCCGTAGTACGAAGTCTAGAAATTAGCGTAGTCTTCGTATAATTTCAAGAAGGAATCTTGTCTAAAGTTCAAGTTCATATCCTCATAAGGGTACATGATAGAATTTAGATAGAGTTTAGCATTACGTAAATTACAATAGTCGAAAATACTTCTATCTGCAGCCGTTGTATTGTTCCGCCCGGTCTGAAGAGCGAAAACAACGTAATGAGGTTTTTCCAGCAAATTTGACGTTTTCACGGTCCAATCATGCTGATTAGAGGTAGGTATGTTAGGGTACTCGTACAATTCCCAAGTACGAAAGGGTAGCTCGATGATCCTCCCGCTCTTGATGAAATTAAGCAGGTTGAGACGATTGATATCGTCAGTCTTTATATGCGGTACAAGCTAAGATATTTTACTTAACTCGATCCTAGAGAGTGTCTCCACGGCAGGAGGCGGGGCTCTTTGTAAAGCGTTGTTGTCACCGGTCGAACGAACTAGCACCAGCTCTTGTTTCGCGTTGATCAGTATTCGGGAATAGCCTTCAACGAATCCTAGTATGAGACGTAAAGGGATGCATACGTCAAAGATGCCTGTTTCAGCGTGCACGTGAACTCCTTCAAACCTCCAACCGGCGTTTGAAAGATGAGTCTGCCAACCATTCCTTATAGATAGATAGTTTTTAAGCTGAGTCGAAATACCCACATCTCTCGATTGATCAATCTCTACCCCGTTGATCTCATAGGCGATTCTTGAGAATAGATGCAGTATTCCGTTATTAACAATCCTCGAAGTACTTCCAGATTCTCCCGTATTCAAAAGTAGTCACCCTTTGATATGTAGTAGAGAACGGTGAGGTAGCGTGCATAACCCTTCTTGTTGGATAGATATCCTACGCTCGTTCCCATTAGCTAACGGGGCGGGAATATACGAGGCGTATGAATGATACTGGAAACTGCTCAAGGCCGTATCGAAAGCGGCAGACTCCCCAATGTTCAGAATATCCGCGGCGTCATCCATTATTTTCGTAACGAGTAACCTAGACGTCTTAAATAGAGTTTATTTGCAGGTGTTAACACTTTCACTGTCCTTCTCTCAATGTTTCGAGGAAGACTTCATCGTCTCGTTTTATCTAGTACAAGTCCCTTCTCCGCCGACTCGTTTCAGATGTAAACGTAGCGATGTCGTCTCGTCTCTAAAGTTGATGATATCTCCTCGTTCGTCAATAAGTCGTACCGCGATAGACTCTATTACTCGCTTCGTTACCGGAAGGTAAATGATATTGTTAGGCGCTTCCACTATCTTATAGCCCGGCGGGACGGTCATGCTGAACTCGTGCAAGGTATGACTCAGTTCTCCGTTGACGTAAGCTCCGCTAGCGAGACTACATTCTACGTGGATCACATTCACGTGAAGAATATTCACGGTATTGGTTGATATGTGCGTCTTCCCTGCAGGAAGTATGACCGAGTCGAACCCTAGCAAGGATGCAAACGTGCCAGGTCGGGTAAAGTCGATAGGTTTATTGCAAGTGATATAGCTCTTTAAAGTGCTAGGGTCTCCGATAATTGAGAGCTTTACGTTACTCGGGACTTCCCTTCGCAAGAATCGATCCAACGCCTCAAGTTCATAGGTACCCGGAGGGACTGTATACTCTCTACCATCGCAATAAAATTTATTATTACGTTCGTCGATGTTCGGTATGGAATTGAACGTGGTCAAATTGATCAGTCCGATGAACCATTCTTCTTCACGATTTTCTTATCCGAGCAGGATATGCGGGAAGTAGTTCTCTGTCAGATTCAAACTCTGACCCGTCAGTGTAAGCGTCATAGACATATTTACTAATATCGAACGTCATCGCGAGTATTTAAGGAAAGCTAAACAAAGATGACCGCATAAAACTGTCCCGTACTCTTGATACCGAGTATGATTATAGGTGATAGGTATTCCTTCGAGATATCGAACATGTTCGAGCGGCGGTCTTAGATCACCGAAACTATTGAAATAATCCGCCCGCCCACCGTTTTTCTTATACGCCACCCAATGCGTACCCTTAACGCTATCATTATCAAGATTGATGATGGCGTTCTCTATCTTCCAAGGAGGACCGCTAGGTAAAGCATCTCTCGCAAATACTCCTCTAAAGAAGGGGATTTTTAACTCTCTAGCGTACTTGCGCAGATCCGTTTCAGTAAGGGCACGTTTAGGTAGTCATTTTCTTTTCGGGTAAGGCTGTAGATACATCCCTTTCCCCATGGCGATAGCCTCGAGCGTACGATTATGTCTCTGAGCCTCGTTCAATTGTTTCGTATTCGCCTTCGCACTTTGTACAGCCTTCGTGATTCCCGCGGCTCCTCCGGCGACGGCTCCAAGCGCTGCGATCAAAGGTAGTATAGGTAGAATTCCACCCTTCTTCTTACGGCGTCTAGTAGTAGCTCGCCGTTGACGACGTTGAGTTTTCTTCTTCTTCTTTAGACCGGAACTCATCTTGACTTTAGCTTTCATCGCGTTGGTGACTGCCCACGCAGCGGCTTTCTCGCCCAACTTCGAGTCAATCACAAGTAATCTTTTCCACGATTTCTCGATAAGTTTACGATCTGCAGTATGACGTTCTGCAAGATCTTTCACCTTAGAGTAGGCGATATCGTGTTCTTTACAGTACCGGTATAACTCGTTTATTCCAGGATCACCTCGTTTCAATCGTTTTTCCAACTTTGTCCCCGGTCCAAAATACTGGTATCTAGGTATATGCGCCTCAAACGGTAGATTATTGATTATCTTATCCAACAATCCTCCCTCTCTTCTTCGTCTCATGACACGTACTGATTCGTATTTATATAGGTGCGCGCATTATATAGATGAACTATTCGACATGCGGCTCGAGAAACAGAAAGATTCTTTAACTGTACACAACAACGATCACGATGAGGGTGGAGCTTTACCTCAGAGACATGGTACGTTGTTACCTGATACTATCCGTTGCATCATCTGCGGACCTTCGAATTGAGGTAAAACCAACGCCATGATCAGTCTGTTGGAGGAACCTAACGGTCTACGTTTAAACACGTGTACGTTTACTCTAAATCGTTGTACCAGCCCAAGTATCAGAGTTTATCGAAGGTTCTCTCGCTCGTCGAAGGTATGGGCTATTTTCCGTATTCCGACAACGCGGAAATTATCCCTCCGTCCGAGGCCGAACCCGACTCTATATTCATTTTCGACGACGTCACTTGCGATAAACAGTTTAATATACAGGCTTATTTCAGTATGGGTATACATAAGGCTATAGACTCTTTCTATCTCTGTCAGACGTACTCGCGGATTCCGAAACAGATGTTTAGAGAAAACGCAAATCTTCTCATCCTATTCAGGATGGACGATACGAATCTGAGACACGTCTACGACGATCACGTGAACACGGATATGACATTCCAAAAATTTAAGGAGGTGTGCTCACTGTGTTGGAAAAAACACAAGTACGATTTTCTGGTGTTGAGTAAAGATCATGAGATTGATAAAGGACGATATCGCTACGTGTTCGATACCTTTATCTTGCACGATTGACATGAACGTATATTCAGTACACGATAAGACATCATGTCGTCCATATCTAAATTCGGTCATAGTCTCCACAAATATAGATCTCTCATCGAGACGGAAGGAAATCTGACTCTAAACTCTCAAGGCTATTGCGACGCTTGATCGAAGAGGATCGTCAACGTCGAGACGCCCATCGCATCTAAGGATGTCTGTAACAAGTCTTACGTCGATAGGATGGATGCGAAACATAAAAACGAGCAGATAGTCGCCCTCAACACCGCCAAGGACGTCATCAAAGGACAGATGGAATAATTGATCAAGGATTTGGAGAACGATCGAATAAAATACGCTAACTTTGAGAAGAGTAGCCGTAAAGGGATGGAGGAGGTGCGGAAGCTGTCTCATCATCATGAAGATCGTCTCGACGAAAATAAAACGACGCTTGACGCTTTAGGTTCAAAGCTGCTAATCCTAGAGGAAACTTTCGTGATACAACGAACCATTTACAACGATTTGATAGCGAGAGGTATACTATACGTAAAGGGGACAGATAACGAACGGCTTTACGATGCAGGTGGCCTAGTTTTGCGAAACATAGGTATGCCCTCATCACCTTCAGACGCCGTGCCTAAAGCTTACGTAGACTCTACGGTTAATCGTAGTTTCATCTACATCTACTTGGATTCGAAACCTATGCGGAAGGATACGAGACATTTCGAATTGACCCTAACGGGTGAACGCGGTTATAAGTTCAAGAGGGCGGGCATCGTTTAAACGATGGTCATGAACTTTAAAGATATTATTTGCTTGTTGAATCTTAAAATTATCGACGATCCACCTTTCGAGGTGTCCAAAGATGACTCTATATCTTTCATGATAGAAAAACGCCCGACGACGTCTCAGATTTTACACGTCGAATTAGGTTATACTTACGTTTAGATATAATGAACCGTTTCTTCGCGGTAAGAGACATTCACACCTTACATCATGTCGACGAAGGTCACGGAGGATATCATAAAAGCGAGTAAGATTATTAAACGAAAGTATAAGCAACTACGTGATGCCTGACACGAGTCCGAGCACGTCGCGAATGAAACGTTCAAACCTATCACGGATCCTCTAAACAAGATGGCGAAGGCGCTCGCCGAACCCGAACCCGAGGAGACGGAAGTCTCACCTGAGAGATTGCAAAACAACCATCTATTGGATAATTATCTTTATTCATCTCACGCGCATTCCATTCAGACCTACGGAGTCCGTCATGAAGCTGAGTCTACCAAGCTCGGAGATACCCGTATCGTATTCAACGGGAGAGACGGTACAATACTTCTTAACTATAAGACGGTACCGTATACTCGCGGGCTATTAGAATTACTCTTCAGAAGAGCACCCGCTCATTATACTAAGGACGATTTGAAAGTATACAAATCTATGCTCGAAGAAACGAACGCGCATCGGTTGAGAAACGAGCCGTACGCTCGTATCAAAATTCGAGCGGAATCAAAGTATTCGTTAATCATCAAACCTATGTTTGAGGAGGAGCTTGAGGGTGAGGGTTTATACAAGATGGAGACAGGGAGAAGTGTCGATTATACCTATTGGGACGATCCTAACGAATTGGTCGATCGATTACGACTCTTGCACGCATGCACGCATCTATCGAGGCCGGTCATTCCGCTCACGAGAACGAGATCGTTTCTATCATTGAGGAACTACGCGAGGCCGGAATCATCGTATAAAGACGTTCATCTCTTCGGTATTTTATCCCAATCATGTCCTCCGTCTAGTGGGAGATTGCGCGCGAACTTCATCGTCCTGCAAGACGACGATTTCCTCGAAGACATGTTAGCGTACGAGACTTGAACGAGATCCTTCAAGCCGATCTGATGGAGATGATACCCTACACAGGATCGAATAAGGGCTTCAAGTACCTTCTCACCGTCATCAAAGTGTATTTCAAGAGGGCTTGGGCCGCACCTGTCAAGATTAAGACGGGTAAGAATGTCAGCGCCGCAACGGCTCTTCTCCTCGTCAAGGTGACCGACAAAGGTTTACCTCCCGTATGTCATCTCCAAACGGATAATGGTACAGAGTTTTACAACGTGGAATTCAAAACGCTCATGAAGAGAAAGAGGATCAATCATTATTCTACATACAGCAACGTCAAGGCTAGCGTCGTGGAACGATTTAATCGTACTCTCAAAAACATGATGTGGAGGAGGTTCACGGCTAAAGGATCCTATCGGTGGATCGATATGATCGATTCCTTACTGAACGAATACAACCGCGCGGTACACTCGACCATAAAGATGAGACCTATAGACGGCAAGGACGATAGACTTTTACATATCGTCTATAAACGTTTCAAGATCTCGGATTCCACGCCGAACATTTTTAAAGTGGGTGATATAGTTCGTATCAGCAAGTATAAGGACGTTTTCGAACAGGGTTATACCGTGAACTGGTCGACCGAACTGTTTAAAATACGTAACGTCGTCGAGACTAATCCCAGGACCTTGCTACTCGAAGATATGAAAGGTAATCCTATCACGGGAGGTTTCTACGGTAAGGAGCTTAGAAAGACTTCGTAACCGGATATTTACCTTGTAGAGAAGATAGTCAGACGTTCTGGAAATAGAGTATACGTCAAATGGTTGGGGTTCGACTCGTCTCAGAATTCGTGGATCGATGCGAAGGATATAGTGTAGAAGGAGGGAGCGAGGGAGGGCGCGTTCCCCTCCATCCCGAGCGTATAAAGCGGTCGCGAGGTAGGGAGACGTATCTCATTCGACATGTTTAGGCAGTTGGGTTACCGTCTGGAGGACATGAGCGATATTAAAATCTCGAACGGTGGTTTAGAATTCCACAACGCGAGGGCCGACAAAGGTTACAGCGAGTGCTGCGATTCTTCCGTGCACTGGCTCGGCTGCCATAATCCCGGAATGTGGGAATCGAGTCAGTCCGTTGAACGCTGTTCTACCGCTTGCCCCGTCTACAATCTCAAGGAAGGGGACGAGCCGCAAATTCTCCAGGAGAATCCCAGAAGGTGGGAATTGAGTCAGTCCGTCGAACGCTGTTCTACAGCTTGCCCCGGGGACGAGTCGCAAATTCTCCAGGAGGAGGAAAACGCTTTGTGCGCCGAGTTGGATCGAATCGAGCGCGAGGAACTCGATCGGGTCAAGTGCGTCTCCGAACTTGAGAAGTATCGAACGTACAACGTCCGTCGTCTAGAAGGGGATGAAGAGGTCAGCGAGGAGGAGGACGAACCGAACATCATAACGCTCGCTAAACTATGTGGGCAGAGTACATCCTCCGGGAAAAAAGTTTGGTGCGAGGTACAGGAGTCACTTTAACGCTTCACAGAGAGGACTGAGATATCTAGGTGAAGGCGAGTACGAACTGTTCAAGTGGTGAAGCGTTCGCGTGTGCGCGTTCTATGACGTATGTACGTGTTTACCCAAGACTTTAGAGAAAGAGATTTTTTGTATGCATCGAGTGAAAGACTATATTTTTTCGAGAGAGAAAAAGAATTTAATATTTGTGTATGTGTATGTATCATCATAATCTTAAGAATATACTCGCTAAATAAAAAAGTTGTACTATTTATTTAAGTCCATGATCCTATTACATAGAAATAAAAGAGTATCCATTTAAGGCTATGTTCTGAGTAAAAAAATGGTATTTTATAATAATAAGGGGATATGTATGTTTAATTCAGAGCAAAAAGATCATTTATAATAAGGAAGATATGTATGTTTCCAGCCTGCTCTGAAAAAAAAACTGTTCGAGGGAGCTATACCAAAAAACCTACCTCTCACTCTGAGAGAGAGAGAGAGAGAGCGCCATCTAACATGCTTCTCAGGTATAAGGAGAGGGGGCACACTTACACATACGCAATACCCCTTTGTACCCTCATATACTTGATCCTTCCCTCACCATAAGAAAAACCCCATCCCAATCATACAAGCCACCCCCTCGTGCACCACCTCCCCTGTCGACTCACAGGACCATCTCCCCTCATCATCATCATCTGCCTCACACCTCCTCCACCCCCTCCCCCACCCTCACCCTGCCTCTGTCCTGAAAATCCTATGTGGTATAAGCGCCCATAAGAAAAAAGCTATGACGTCATATCCTGGTCGAAAATCCTAGTTCTTCCCTACTTCTATATGGCACTGTTATGTCTGATTGCCTTCCTCATAGTAATTTTAGGTAGTTGAACAAGACTGAAATAGCAGAGATCAATATAATTTCAGTTGTTGATGATAGCACTGTGGGCTATATATTAGAAGTGGATCTAGAGTACCCGTAATAAATTCATGACGAGCACAGTGACTATCCACTTGCTCCTGAAAAAGTCGTAGTTAGTCCTGAGATGTTATCCCCATTCTCTAAGTATATACAATACAAGCTGAACTCTCCCACTGGCGGGAAAACAGAAATGCTAGTGCCTAACCTAAACAGTAAACAAAATTATGTGGTACACTACCGTAATTTAAATCTGTATATTTCCTTGGGGATGAAGCTTCAAAAGATACACCGAATCCTAACTTTCAATCAGAGCGCTTGGTTGAAGCCATATATTGATTTTAATACATCTCAACGAAAAAATGCATTAAATGGATATGAAAAGGACTTTTTCAAACTCATGAACAATGCAGTATTCGGGAAGTCGATGGAGAATCAAAGACATCGTGTAAATGTTCAATTACTAAATTATAAAAAAAAGACTAAAGAAGCGTACTGCTTAACCAGCATTTATTGCTTATACAATCTTCACGGAAGAGTTAGTTGGGGTTCACATGAGAAAAATAAGCCTACTTTTGAATAAGCCTATCTATGCAGGCTTTACAATCTTGGATATAAGCAAGGTTATCATGTATAACTTTCATTATAATTATGTTAAGAGGAAATATGGACAAAATGCAAAGCTCTTATTCACAGACACAGACTCCCTCTGCTACGAACTGAAAACAGTAATGTGTATGTGGATATGTTTGATAATATAGACCGATTCGACACTTCAGACTATCCTGAAACACATTTTTTGAACAGTGTATGCAATAAAAAAAGCTCTGTGTAAAATGAAGGATGAGATGAATGGAAAGTGTATTCTAGAGTTTGTGGGACTTCGACCGAAACTTTACTCCAAATAAAAGGAGAGTCTTGAGAAGAAAAAAATAGGTAAATGTGTATCAAAAGGAAAATTAAACATTCTAATTATAAAAAATGTTTAAATCAGGAGATTTTACACTATGCCAATATGCCATGATAAGAAGTGAGAAACATCATTATCTCATCAGTCTCTCTTTGAATAAACTTGCACTTTCACCAGGAGATGACAAACGCTATATTTTAGATAATGGATGCGACACTCTTGCATATTCTCACTGCAAAATAAGACAAATGTGTTCACCAATGGAGACATAAATATATATATATACATTCAACCTTTGTTTTGTACTCAATTATATTGAAAAGGAACTTTGTGTATTAACCTTTGTAATAAATATTTTTATTATGTAAAAAGTTCGAGTGCTTGTGAATATCATAGCCTTATTTCATCAGGAGAAACAGCACGGCCTTATCAAAATTAAATAGTTTAGTTAAAATAAGTTATAGGTGGGAGGAGACGTTACTCGCTTCCTCATAGTGACTCCTGTGAAACGTTTTAATAAACGGCTAAACGAGTAACACTCAACACGTAGTAATATTATAATAAAATGTTAGTGATTTATAAAAGTTTTATCCAATTAATAATGTAACTATTTTAGAAACATCTGGTTTACCCCTGCCTTCCCCTCCACAAATACTTTTTCCTGATCCGTCGGGAGTATGTTGGAGAAAGTGATACAACTCTATAGTGAGGAGGATCAATGCTAAAACTCGAAAAGATGGTTCTCCCCCAAAATAGTATTTCCCGATACGCCACTGATCAATGCTTTTCTTATGTGGGAGAAAGTAACTCACTGACTCTATGGGAAGGAGCAATGTGATCGTTTTTGATATGAAGAGTAATACACAGGAATGAGTAAGAATAATATAAACTGTTTTTGACATAGAATATTAAGTATAGATTATTTAACGTATAATCCGAATGAAATAGTATGACTCAATAATTACTACTTATTTGATCAGAGGGCTGGGTTTGATAACTTGTTGATATTATTATAATATGTTAGTGTGACTGACATCCGGTGCTAGTCTTTGAAAACAGAACTGTGAGACTATGACAATACGTTAGCTAAACTGATACCTGGACTAGGATGTCTTACACCGTGTGATCATCGTAGAAGTAGAAGAGTTACACCTTAAACCATGCTAAGAACCGGGGGGAGGGGGGGCTAATAAGGGAGAAGGGGTTGGGAGGTGGTAGAGTTCGCTGCTGGTAGGAGTGTATTATAAAACCTTTTGTTTAGGCTCTTCATAACAAAATAGTCTTTTGTAAGAAAAATATAAACTGTTTTCGAAGTGATTATGTAACAACAACATTGAGATTATATGGGAAATTTATGGACCGAGGTAAATACGCCGGAATGAGATGAGAATGGGGAAGGGTAGGTAGGGGAGAGGGTGAAAAGTGCTTTGACTTGGGCGTTGACCCGTAAGAAAGTGATCCTCCTCATTCAAGGAGAAGAATCAATGTTAACATTATGGGAGAAAGTGTGCTGAAACTCTCATTTCTACCACTACTACTAAGTGAACCACTAAAAGGACTACCACGAAAAGGTGAATATTTTAAATGGGAGTCTACGGAGCATGAATAGTTTGAAACGTTATGCTACTATCACACGACACCTGCTTGTACTAGAAATCAAGTGTGATAGCTAGCGCCTAGATAGCTGTATACTAGCTAATACAATAGAAATGGGACTAGAGTATTCACACGCTGCTAGTTTGATACTAGGTTCTAGTGCAAATATTTATGGAACGTCAGATATTAATTTTGGGTGCAACAGCTGCTTTAATTATTAATGATGATTTTGAAAATTAGAGAGGGAGCGTATGGAAAAAATATGAACACGGGACTGGCTGGAAAGACGAAATAATGGTTCCAGGATGCTAAAAATGATACATTCGGAAGTTAGGTAGAATTTATTCTGGGCGAGACTAACGTTTAGTACCTCCCTAAATTTGTATTCATTTATTTACGATGTGGTCAGAGGCCCCTAAGCCCATGGGTGTCCAATTACAGTATCCTTGATACACAAATGTTATTTTTTAGGTCCACGCACACTTTATATTCTAAAAAACAACCGCCCAAGTTTGGCATGCTATCAAGTTTAATTAGATTAAAATTGGGTCTGGAACACAGTTTGTTGTTTTTAAATGACATATATTTGGTTAAATATATATTAAATATATTGTCATATTGTGGCAATTTGGTATTATATAAACAAGGATGCTTAGAATAATTTTCTACCAACAACAAAATCACATCCGATCACCATGTTGGCGTCATTTATACAATTTATCTAAACACAGTCACAGCGTGCATTGATCGGTTGAATTACACAGACTAGTGTTGGAACTATTACGAAAATAGTGCCTGTTCTATCCTCACAACTAGTGTGGTAGCCAGAACCAAGGGGTAGAATCAGTATACTTTTTCTGATCCACACGATGCTAGATGATGACGTGCTAGCCAATACATTGGATTTCAAGTACGAGCTAGTGTCGTTCGATACAGGTATTAAAGGAAATAGTTATTGACCTTAAAGTTCTGTTGATTTTATTTACAAAGATGCTAAGAAAAAAAAAATTACTGATGCCAGTCCAGTGGGTTTAGTTGCGGTCCTAGGTCAAATACAGAGACTGGTATATGTTTGAAAAAGTATTTGAATTGAAATCAGATCACGAACCTCTACAAATAAAATTTTGAAGCAAATCCAGGCCAAACGCGAGACAGTAACGTATGGTGTTAATACTGTTATCATATACATTTAAAATTATTTACTAATCCAGGAAATCAAATGTAACAGACCCCCAATCAAGAATTTTATACATTAACAGGAAGACGGAAGGTGAAGAAGACGAAACAGAGATGAAGGTTTGAAGACTAACAGAATCGGCCATCCCAATAACAATGACTCTAAAGGCGGTTCAAAAGGCATCTGGCGGTGATGATGAGATTAAACGTATTCAAACTAATTTGGGGGATAAAGATCAACGAAAACATGAACTTATACAATGTGATTTATGTGTTGTGGATGACATAGTATTAAGAGGAACTCTAATAATGGTTTTACCAAAGATTCTTTTTTTAAAAAAGAGAGCATTTGAATTAGCACATGAAGGGCACATAGGGCCAGTAGTAATGAAGCAACACTTAAGATTCAAATTATGGTGACCAGAGATTAATAAAGAGGTGGAAGGCGGGTGTAAATCGTGCCATGGGTTTTAAGTGGTTGGAAGACCGGATCCACCAGAACTAATGCATATAACAGAATTGCCTTCCAAGCCATGGGATGTTTTTGATGTAGATTTTATTAGCCTACTACCCACTGGAAAAATTGTCTTGCTGTCATAAAATACTATTCTTTTTTTAAAGTTGAAATAATGAAGATGATTACAGGGGGAAAATTAACAGAAAAACTGTATCCAATGTTCCTTAGTTATGGCTTTCTAAAGAAGTTGATAAGTTTATTGAGAAAAATTTCAATTTTTTTTTTTTTTTTTTTTTAGTCTGGGTATCCAACATAATCATACTACTCCCCTCTGGCCCCAAGCAAACGAGGAGGTGGAAATACGAAACAGGTCAGTTCTGAAACATATTAGCATTTCTCAAAGAATGGGTAGATCCTGGAAAGAAGAGCTGAATAATTCTCCGTCCCCCCCACCCCTAACTCACACACACATAACCACGCGTAGAGTTACATGAATATTAATAACTACTAATTTCTCATACTGTAATCTAAATTCCTGTAAGATCTACCAATCCCAACACCGAAAAAAATATACAATTTTTGTTTATTTCTCTTGAAACATAACCTTCTTCCAGATTCTCAGAATAATAATAGCGCCATGGTGCCAGCTCACAATTGGGCCATACCAACCTAGCAGATTCCATCTGCGAGCGTCAATAGTGCCAACTTATGTGGCCAGAGGGTGTCACGTGGTCAGCAAAATGAGCCTTTTGCCCATTAATATCAGTTTTATAAATATGATACGCTACTTACTTCATTCAAATAGCATATCGTTTGTTCTCAGAGGCTGATTTTAACTGAATCCAGACCGACTGCTTCAATGAAAATCTGGAAGAACGTTTAGATCTCAAGCCAAGAACTCAGGCCACTATGCCAAAGAGGCTATCGTCAGTAATTTATTTTATTGTAAAGCGCTTTAATTTAGTTTACATTAAACATGTTAAAATTATATTTTGAGAAAAGATGAATTTATTGAAGATATTCTTTATTTAGTCCTTATGTTGGGACTGGAGTAATTCCATCCACTCAATAGAGCATTTTAATGGGTGAGCCTTGACTTGCAAGAAGATAGGCAATGCCTATATATATATCATAGATGAGAAGAAATCAACAAAGTAAAACAAAACATTAAAGAACATTTAGAAGCATTGCCTATCTTGCCTTAGGATAACTACGATACTTGGAAGCTTCAAGCACAAGCAGTTTTGATAAGAAATGGAATATGGAAATATGTTTCTGGTCAAGAAAAATGCTCCACAACCAATGATGATGATATAATGAAATGGAAGGAACAAGATCTCAATGCAAGGTCAGATCTTACCTTAATTATATCGCCCAGTAAACTTAGACATATTAAGAACTGTAAATTTTCAAAAGATGTGTGGGATACATTATCAAAACTTTACCAAAGTAAAGGTCCCGTTAGAAAAGCCACTTTATTGAAACAATTGATCCTTCAAAAAATGAATGAGGGTGACGACGTCCGTAATCATTTAAATAAATTCACTGACGCTGTTGATAGGCTTGAAGAGTTGGAAATCAGTATAAATCCCGATCTTTTAAACATAATGATGCTTTATAGCTTATCTAAATCCTTTGAAAATTTTAGGGTAGCAATTGAGTCCAGGGATAGCTTGCCTATCCCAGAGGACTTAAGAATCAAAATAATTGAAGAGTTTGAAGCCAGAAGCAAAAATGATAGTATGACCTTGGAGGACGCTTTTTTCGGAAAAAATATAAAAAAATCTAAGAACAAAGATCGTTCAAATTATTTTCAAAAACCTACAAATGTTCCCTCAACCTCGCAATTTAAATATAAATGCCATAAATGTGGACGTATTGGTCATAAGACCGTGAACTGTTGGAGCAACAATAAAAAGGGGAGTCAACTTTCAAAGTGGAAGAACAGTGCCTTTCTTCTAATTCAGGTGAATCTGAAATTTCATCATGGTGCATTGACAGCGGATGCACTTCACATATGTGTGGAAATAAAGAAAGTTTTCAGGACTTAGTTGAAATCCCTGAACATGGGATTCTTAAATTGGCATCTAAGAATCATACAGCTTCTATTATTGGGACTGGCCTAGTTGAAATCGAAATGAAAGATTCGAATAAAATTAATTTGCCTAATATATTATTTGTACCAAATCTGACCACAAATCTACTATCAGTATCTAAAGTGACTGATAAAGGGTTCGATGTCCTGTTCAAAAAGAACAAAGCATTAGTAACAGATCCTCAAGGCAATGTAGTACTAGAAGCTAAGAAATCAAATGGGCTATATTATATTAATTCTAAATCTGTAGAAGTAACAAATAAAGCGCATAAAGAACATGAAATAGATAAATGGCATAAAAAACTAGCTCAATTAAATGAAGTAGATTTAAAGTTGGCGTGCAAAAATGAAACATTGGAAGGCTTAGATTTCAAAGAAAGTGACACGTTGAGTGATTGTGAGGTATGTATAAAAGGAAAATTGACCCGAGCTCCTTTTTCTACAAGAAAAGTTCCAGAAAACCTCAAAGTTTTGGAAATAGTGCATTCGGATGTTTGTGGCCCCATGCGTGTTGAATCCCCTGGTGGTTCAAGATATTTTGTAACCTTTACGGATGAGAAAACACGCTACAGCCGAGTTTATTTTTTAAAACACAAAAATGAAGTTCTAGAAGTTTTCAAAGTATATAAAAACGAGGTTGAGAATTTTACAGAAAACAAAATTAAATTTCTGCAATCTGATAATGAAACCTCAGAATACTGCAACAAATACTTTGAGAGTTTTCTAAAAGAATGCGGAATTCAGAGGCGGCTGTCTACACCGTATACCCCTCAACAAAATGGGTTATCTGAGAGGATGAATAGAACCCTACTTGAGAAAGCGCGATGTCTCATGTTGGAGTCAAACGTCCCCCCGTCATTTTGGGCTGAGGCAATTCACACAGCAAACTACCTGCGTAACAGGTCTCCCTCAAGGACCCTTAAAGGTGAAACTCCTTTTCGGAAATGGGTAGGAAGAGTTCCATCGGTTCGACATCTTCATGTATTTGGCAACAAAACCTTCGTTTTGGACAAAAAACCTGGCAAAGGAAAGTTTACTTCCAGAGCAGATGAAGGAATTTTTGTCGGATACTCTGAAATTTCGAAAGCTTATAGAATATGGATGCCCAACGAAAGGAAAATCAAAATCACAAGAGATGTCAGAGTTTTAAACAAAAAATTCTATGACTCAAAGGAGAGAAGAGGAGAAAACATTATAGTAATAGATGATCAACATAATGAGGACAATAAAGAAGTTATTAATGAGGAAAATGTTGATGAAATAACTCTTCCAGCTCCACCTGTTCCAGTTCAAGACCTTGTAGAACTCTCAGACCAAGAAGAGCAAGATCCAACTGAAGACCAAGTACATTCAAGGCCAAAACGCAAAAGGAAACTTCCAATTTGGATGTCAGATTATGATGTGTCAGTCTATTGTGATGTTAAAGATGCATTAGAAGGAGGTGATGGAGAAGCATGGCAAAAAGCTATGAAAGAAGAAATAAAATCTCACTTAAAAAATGATACGTGGGAAATTGTAGATCGAGAAGATGGTGACAATGTGATAGGTAGCAGAATGGTATTAAAAAATAAATATAAAGCCAATGGGGAGCTAGAGAGAAGGAAAGCTCGTCTTGTTGCAAAAGGTTTTGCTCAGCGCCCGGGAATTGACTTTGTTGAAACCTATGCTCCTGTTGCAAAACTGAGCTCAATTAGAGTTCTTCTTGGAGTGGCACTTAATCAAGACATGAAAGTCACTCAAATGGATATTTCGACTGCCTTCCTCAATGGTGAACTTGAAGAAAGAATTTTAATGCAAAAACCAAACATGTTAGAAACATTTTTGTGTGACATAATGATGGAAGAGAGCCACAACAAAGATCACTCTGCATTTCTCAAAGCTAAGAAGATGCTAGAAAAGCTTCGAAAATCTGATAATGACAAAGTATGCCTACTTAAAAGAGCTGTTTATGGCTTAAAACAAGCCGGTAGGCAATGGTTTAAAAGGTTAGATTTGAAACTAAAGCAATTGGGTTTCGTTCCCTCACAAGCTGACCCTTGTATATACACATCTACTACTACTAAAGGGCGGGAACAAACGTTGATAGCCATATATGTAGATGACATTATAGTGGCATCAAGAAGTCAGCAACAGCTGAATGATTTAAAGCAAGAACTAACTAAATCCTTTGATATGCGAGACCTTGGAGAACTACATTATTGTTTAGGAATCGAGTTTTGCCACAAGAATGGTATGATTTCAGCATCGCAAACTCGATACATTGAAGAACTTCTCAAAGAATACAGCATGAGTGACTGTAAACCTGTTGCAACTCCAATGGTACCTGGCATGAAGTTACAGAAGAATCCTGGAAATACCGAAAAATATCCCTATCAAAACTTGATTGGTTCACTTATGTATCTGTCTGTGGCTACTAGGCCAGACATAACACACACAGTCAGCTTCTTAAGTCAATACAACACCTGTTTTGGGAAAGAGCATTGGCTGGCTGCCAAAAGAGTCTTGCGCTACTTAAAGGGAACCAAAAATCTCGCACTGGTTTTCAAGAAAACTAATAAACCACTTATTGGGATGGCAGATGCTGATTGGGCAACTGGAGAAGATAGAAGATCTTATTCAGGATACTGTTTCCAGTTTGCAGCGACTTCCATCAGCTGGGAATCAAGAAAACAGAGAACTGTGGCTCTGTCTACAGCGGAAGCAGAATATATGTCATTGACAGAGGCAGCAAAAGAAGCAATACACTTAAAACAGTTACTACACGACATGGGTGTTCCTCACCAGTCAATTGAAATACTTAATGACAATTTGTCTGCACAACATTTGACTAAGAATAACATCGTAAGCTCAAAGTCCAAACACATCAGCATTAGAGAACACTTTATTAGAGAAAAGGTACAAGCCGGAGACATCATCATCAACTACAAGCCAACCGAGACTTTGGAAGCTGATGTTCTCACCAAGGCATTGGCCTCTCCCAGGCATAGTCAACTAGTATGTGCTCTTGGGCTTGGACAACGATTCTGACGAGTGAGGGGGAGTGTTGAAATAAGACTATACAATGAACAATTAATCACTCGTCAAAGACTTATGTGCATTTTTATTCCTCTATGATTTTGTTTATCATTGTTGCTCACGTTGCTATGCCTGAAAAAATGTATCAATAAACAGATTAGATAAGTTCTTACGATATAATTATTCTTTGAATTACTACAATAAAACTGATATCAATGGGCAAAAGGCTCATTTTGCTGAGCCTGATCTGAAAATTCCCTTGCTCCTTTTTAGGCAGCGTAGAGGCAGCCTTAAAAAGGAGCAAGGGAATTTTCAGATAAGATAATAGAATTCAATTAATTGTTATATTATTTCAACAGTTTTTCAATTTTCAATTTCTTAATATTTCTTTTTTTATTACATTACAGCCAAACATTAGTCCTCTAGTCATTTGTTACTAATTACCTATATAGTTTAATCAAGTTAAAGTGTTTGTGTTTTTTTTTTCGTTATAGATTTACTTGTTATAATGTATTGTGACCTTGACTCTCATTTTTAATGTGTTATTTTAATAATGTTTTGATATCTTAAATCATATGTGTATTATCAATGAATTTTTTTATTTTAATTAATCTATACATACTTACTATAGTAAAAGGTTGTAATTTCACAAAAAAAAATTATACTTAAATAAACTAAATATTTTCAAATTGAATTATATAAATATAATTTAATATTGCTTCCTTATTACAATATCATCATGTATTTCAAAAACCTTATGATATAAATGAATTGTTAAAATTTTATAAGTAAACGATCTTGAAACATAAACTAAATAATTCAACTAAGTGAAATATCGAAATTTGAAGTTTACTTATAAAATATGTTTTCTTATTTTATAAATGGATTTTTAACTTTTTTTAAAACGGTTATTAATTAATTGTGAAAATATTGGTAGTAATTCTGTAATGCGCCATCCATGCAAATATAATTTTTTGACTATCATGCGGAAAATAGCAAGCAAAGGGTTTAGCCATATTGAACAGTCAATGCGTTTAAGTTCTTAAATTTCCCTAGAAAACATAGTAAAAAAAGTTGAGAAACTAAACTGCATGATGGGAAATTATATAAGAACCAATCGGAGAAGGAGAACCCATGAGAGAAGCCATAAGTAAGGCAGAAAATGGACTTCTTCTTCAACACATAAAGAAATCATTATATATCTCAGAGGAATGAATACTTTGATATTGTTATAAAGTTGAATACCTTCTCAAGTTGAAATTGGTATTGGCTTCTTATTGTAGGATAAGGTAAGGTCAGTTTAAAGTTCACAAATTGAACTTAGAAAACAAGTGCATCTTTTTCGCCGGTCTGGTAAAGTTTCGTGTGTTTAAAGAGGTCATTTCTTTGTTGTATATTTTTCAGACATGTGAAGACTTCAGTTTTAATAATTTTGTGTTGTGTTGAAAGTAAACTCGTAATTTAGTTCGACCGCGTTGTAATCAAAAGTTATGACTATGATATTCAAGGAAGATAGTTGTAAACTGTCTAGTGTTTCTTCATTTTCTCTGTGGAATGCTGGTAACACCAATATACCAGTCCACAATGGAGCGTTTGCTTCTGAAATAAGGTAAGACTGTATATCTTTGCAGAGTCACAGAAAAGGACACAGAAGTCCCAATTTTCGTAAAGAAGATAGCTTAACCAAAATCTCTCTTTAAATTAAATTACTTAAAGCTGATTCTTAAATAAAATACAAGAACTGTGAATCTTGTAGACCTTGTTAACCTTGTCAATTAAGATTTAATTCAGCCTATTGTATTTGTAGACTTTGTTAACTCTGTCAATTAAGATTTAATGTAGCCTATTGTATTTTTATTAAAGTTGCCACTGTATAGTTTATATTTATTTGAAATTTTACTTTGTTGTAAATTGGTAACTAGGGCTAAGTATCAAAATCTACCACACCATTGGTGATGATTTGTAATCAATTTCCATCTTCATTGCTTAAAGCCTCTTGTTGCCCTCAAAATGGCTAATGCCCAGTCTACAACTTGTCGTACTGCCTGCGTGTCGGAATCACACTCCTAGTGAGCTATCTTCTGTCTAAAATAGCCCATGCAAGCGCAGTCATGTGTTGGAATTGCTTGTCGGAAGGAGATTAACACTGTCCATCTCGTGTGTTTGTGCAGGCTAGTTGCGTTCAGCCTATCAGAAACAAATATGGTTATACTAAGTTACTTTATAAATAAAACTAATGGTTATTTGGTTAAGGCTTGTCTACATAGTACACCTCTTGTCGGGAGTTTTAATAACATGTCGGTTGTCATGTCATATTGTAGTTTTTTTACTACAAAAGGGACTGGCTACAATGAAATGTCACACATAATTTCAACCAATAGGAACTAAGAAAACATAAACAATCAAAAAATAATAAATATACTAGACTGTTACAGTTTATACAACTTATTTTTTCTGCCGTAAAATAGAGGATAATTAATGACATACTCAATAAGTAAATCGTCGAAATCCATTATACACTGGTGTTTAAAGATGCAAGTCAGCAAAAGACAGGCAAAGAGCATACACACATTAGCATGGACTGTGACTTCATACTCATAGTCATAATATTAATACTTTCAAATAATTAAAATATTTTTAAACAAAAATTGTTTTTAATTAAAAAATTTAGTATATTGCTACTATCTTAGATTAAATAAATAACTCCTAACAGATTTTAGTAGTGTAATTATATTTGTTTTTGATTGGCTGAACGCAAGGTGTCTCAACACAAGAGACGGATTCCGACAGTTCTAACTTATCGCTGCGACTGCAACATTCATTGTAGACAGTCAGAAATATTACTCTGACTAGCGGGTGTGACTCGATACAGACGAGCCATTAAGGACAAACGTTTATTGTAATGATAGTATGTAATAACTATTGAATTTTTAAAATGTTGAGTAATAAAATTATAAAATTATTTAACCTTTTAATATGTAGGACTATTTCATATTAGAAAACTTTAATAGGCTATGATTTTGATTTTTGTAATCAGTCTATGATGTTTATAATTTGTAGCTTAATTACCCCCATGGACTTGATTCTTCCTAGTGTGGTGTGTTTACACATATTTATATTTTAAAATTGATTTTGATGGTAGGTACTCTAATTTCCTCACATTTGTATTAATATTAAATTAGGGATGAAATTAAATATGTATTCAGATGATCTGCGTTAATTTAAATATTAAATAATTCTTAAAACCCTAGTCTCTAGCCTTAATGTTGACAGGTTTAAAGCTTTAAAAATTTACTCAGTTTTTATAAATGTGCATTAAAGATTACTGAGCTTTAATGTACGATATTTCATATTTAGTGCATATTCAGCAATAATTAAGCTTGAATCATGTTTAAAAAAAAACTATCTGTTTGAATAACAAATCATAATTGAAAACAATCTCATCTATATAGTCATTTAAATTGAAACAGTCCGAATTATAAATATATTTATTATTTTTTGAATATGTTTCCTAAATTTCTATTTTCTGAAATGACGTCTTACCAATATTTAAGTGTAAATTGTCCATTTTATTAGAGGAAACTAAGTATAACGCATCTTCCAAGTAAACTTAGGATTGTGATTCTGACAAGTGGGTGAGAATGGGGACATTACTAGGGTTAGATTGTAAATCACATTCTACTATTATCACACATTTGCGCAATAATAGGTCTGACCCTCCCTCCCTCTCTTATCTACATAATGAATAGGCCTACATACATTTTTTCCTTTATTTTACTGCACAATATTACATAGGGGTCTACTCAAGAAGATGGCAAATTGAATATTTCTTGGTTTTATAAAGTTAGATAATTTTGAATAATTCTTTACAATTTAATTGAGAACTATAAACATAATAGAGATGGGCAAAATCGTTCTTTTAAATGAACGATTCATTAGATTTGGTTCAGTTCAATGATCCGTTCATTTATCCTGTTCACCGTTAATTCAATTTTTTTAAAGGTACTTTTTATTTAAATGTAGTTAAAACAATTTTATTTTTCCTTAACATAATTTAAATTGTTAGTAAAAAGATCAGCTTGCTGTTTAAAAATGGTGATGCCTCATTATTATACTTTTTCTTAAGATTATTATTAGCACCGCGTCTTACTACCCGTTCGGGTTATACGCACTTACGCTAATGTGTAATGGTAGGGTGATTGTAAGATGAAATGGAGGACCTACAGTTTAACGTGGAATCCGAACCACTGTGGTGACCTGGCATTCCCCACATTCACAAGATGTCTTGTCAGAGGTGAAGGAAGGGTTTGGCAATCAGATAAATCCGTGCCGGGACCGAGGATTGAACCCCGGCCGCCAGCACAGTAGTCTGACACCTTACCCCTAGACCGCCAGGTCACCTTTTTTTTTTTTAAGAAATCACTTGTTTCTCTATGATATTAATATTTTGTAAGTAAATTATGATGGACTGTTTTGTAGAATCACAAAAACCTATGTTATGGTATATCTAAATCACAATTCACATAAATATTACGATTGTTAAAAATATAAACAGTTGAAAAAAAAATTAAAATGATTAAACGTCTAAATTACAATCCAAGAGGGTGACCTGGTGGTCTAGGGGTAAGGTGTCAGACTACTGTGCTGGCGGCCGGGGTTCAATCCTCGGTCCCGGCACAGATTTATCTGATGGCCAAATCCTTCCTTCAACTCTGCCAAGACGTGTATTAACCACAACTTGTGAATGTGTGGAATGACAGGCCTCCACCGTGGTTCGAATTCCACGTTAAACTGTAGGTCCTTCATTTCATTTCACAATCAACCTACCATTACACATTAGCTTAAGTGCGTGTAACCCGAATGGGTAGTAAGAGACAGTGCTAATAACAATAATAATAACTATAACAATAATAATAACAATAATAATACAATCCAAGATCAAGTCAAGATCTGACTTTGACTAAAATGTTCTGTAGATTCAACAATTGAACGAGAGCAATAGAACAATGATGACCAACTGAACCACCGCTCACTCACTGATCCGTTCAATATAGAGTTGACAAATGAACGAGAGCGATAGAAAAATGGTGACCGACTGAACCACCGCTCACACTGATCCGTTCAATATAGAGTTGACAAATTAACGAGAACGATAGAAAAATGGTGACCGACTGAACCACCGCTCACTCACTGATCCGTTCAATAAACAAATTACCAATAATGAGAGAAGACCCGATGAACGACTAGCTCTCCGGTCACTCGTTGAGCCATCCAATTTACGAATGAACGAGAATGAGAGAAGAGCGGTAAAGCAATGTTGGAAAATCAACTGACCTTGATCCATTGTTTGGACGAATAAGCGAGAAGAGAGTCTATTGGTGAGTTGGTAAACTGCAGAGCAAAATAATGGTTTTTAAAGGAACATGTGGAAGCAATGTGTTGAAAACCGAGTTGAGCCGAACATTAAACGAAACCCCTGAGAGAGTAGACAGAGATAGAAAATGAACGACGGCTCATTTAAACTAAGATCCGGATCGTTCATTCTTTTTACTGTTAGGTTCATATTGACCCGTTCATTCATGAACGACACATCTCTAAAACATAAATACTGACTACTGTTTTATGAATACTTAAGTTCTTTGTATTATGTTATAATGATCCATTCCATGATCCTTTGCAGTGTCTGATTTAATCTTTTTTCTATATAATTTTGTTATCATTAGGCTATTATTTAAAATTTTAATCCAATAATATGTTATGTATGAAAGACAGGTTTGGTTAGTTAAAACCTATTATAAATATAAATTATGGAAGGTTTGAAAGGAACAGTGTTTACAGAAGGCAATACTTGGTTAGGGTACCCTTTATCCGCCCCACTATTGGCCATTTATCTCTTAAAATATCTAAAATATTGATATCATTCATACATTATTCCAAACTTAAAACATGTAGAATCAATTAAAAAAACCTTTTAAATTAATTAAGAAAAAGTTCCACTTACCTAAGCGATGGAGTATCTTTCATTCGAATTAGCTTCAGGTTGGGTGAATATGATATGAAAAACAAAAATTTCCATATACCTATAAACTACTAGCCCTATAGCATTAAGAAAGATGACTCACATTCTTCGTTGCATCCTCTTTTAGTCCCTATAATATAACAGAATGAGCTCCTCTGGTTTTTGGACAGAAAATAAAATTTGCGTATCAAATTCACCCTGCAATTGGGGGTATACGATACATAGGTGGTGCTAATGCGAGGCACCATTTAATCTCCCTTCCCAGCACCCCAAACAGCCAATGGGGTTATTGTGAGACAGGCCTAACGTTGATGTATCACATACAAAAAGTAATTTCTGAGCTCTGACATAAAACGTGAAGCCATGTTTTAAAATAAAAATTTATTCTCAAATTTAAAGTCGCATAACTTTTGTCACAGTAGTAAAACATTTATCTTGACTAAAACAACAAATTCTCCATATTTTGTTGTTGTTGTGTACCTATAAATTGTCTGACATTTTCTTAATTTGTCTTCATCCCACTGCAATATTATAGATAGATAACATGTGTTCCATATGAGTTTTTTTACCCGGGCTATTTTCTTCACTAACTTACAAGACTAGCTAATGTTACATATGAAAATACTATCTTTTAATGATCTTAAACAAAATATTGCATCAAACACCTATTAAGGGTGAAGGTGAGCCCATGTCAAATCTTTTTAGATGTATGAAATTAAATATCAAAACTAATTCTAGTGACCTGCCATATTTTGTTTACTAACATCCTGCAGTAACATAATTTGATTTGCGCAAAACACATTTCAAAAAAATGAAAATATGTCTCTTAGTTAGAATATCTATTTTTCATTTTTTAAGAGCATATTCTGCTTAAAACAAGTTCTGCCACAACAAACAGGCTTTTGTAGGTCACTATGGAATTACATTTTTTATATCTCTTTACAAACAAAAATACCAACCAAAATCTTAACAGAGATGTTTCCACTCCCCTTAATGAGCTTAATAAAGACATCAAATATAGCCTAATTAGCTTAAACATCCTCAAAAACATCCTCTGGCATTCCAAATAAATATTTAAACCCGTCCCCAATGCCTACAATATCTGGGTTAGACAATATCCTCAAAATTTTGTCTTTTTTGAGAAGTGATATGTCTCCCTCCATTTTTCTGAACTTTTTTTTTGTCCACATCAGATTTTAAACCCATAACAACATTTTGATCACCAACAACCTTTAAAATGTGAACCACATATGGATATAGTGCTGCTTGGAGGGTTTGCAGTCCGGTGAAGTCATCCGACTCTGGTTCATCCAAAGAGTCAACATTCAGGAAATGTTATGCAGGCTCTTCTTCACTCTCACTACTTGCTTTCCTCCACATTTACATTTCAAACAACAAATCAGTATTGAAAATAAAAAGATAAATATGTTTCATTTTCACCCCATGTGGTGTCTAATTCCCCCCATTTCACATATTCACATTCACCCCATGGAAGTTGAGGACAACAATACCCAAACTATAAATATGACAAGCTGAGTTTCTTAACAGAAAATAATTGCATCTTTTGAAATAAAACAAACTTTAATATCTTCTCCCGACACAAAGCGAGAACAAAAGTTGTCATGAAAGTTTTTGGACTCAAAAATTAGTTCTATCAAACTTCTCCTTATCCTAAAGAAAAGTAGCTATCTCACTTCCACTATGGCATGTAAAATTATAATTAAGTGCCACAGACATTTTTACTTATCACTTTCATCCCAAGTTTGACTCATATCCCTCATACCTCACCTCAATAATGAAACTTGGTGGTACACATAATGCAATTACATCTTCGCCATTTTAATACAGAATTACGGGTGTAGCGTAAAGCATCATGGGATGAGGTAATTCATCCAGTGTACAGGATCACAGGAAAGTTAAACGTCATCATCAATATTTACATTTCGTAAGTGATTTGGGTGATGTGTTGTAGAGTTTTGTTTGGTTGTAGTATTTATTGGAATTGTCGAAAATGTCTAAATCTTTGTGTCAATCGATTCTACGTACCCTCATGTGCATAATAAAATAACTAAACATTATACCCTAACAAATAGAGAGCCTAAAATTGGTTGAATAAAGCAGATATTCCTTTAAAAAATCTGTCACTTAGCCTAATGATAAATGATATATTTTTTATTTTTTAATCATCTCTGAACTCAACCAAAGCATATTTTCAATGATATCAAAATTAATACTATGCTAAAATAATTATATATTGTTTAAAAAAATTAAGAAGACCCATTTAATTCACAAAATAACTTTTAAATCAGACCTTTTTACTAAACCTATTAAGGCTATAGCCTACACATGTATGATAAAATTACTCTAATGGGGTAGGGACGAGGAAGGAAACATCTTCGGTTGACTTGACCGGGACTTACCTAACCTTTCAAGCGTCAACAACGTATTTTTAATTAAATTCCCAGGATTCTTAGATATGTTGCATTATATTCACAACCACACTCACAGATCACATCCACGGTTCATTAGATTCATGTTGTATTAGGCTATCTTGATTTTTCTCACAAAATATTTTAATATCTCTTTTTTTTTTCATCAAATTACACATGACTTGCTAAGTTAAATTTTGTTAGCATGGTTTTGGTTATAACCATTATGCTCCAAAATAAACTATTATAATAAGTTACTCATAAAGACAGAGTGTCTACCATTCGGGAAAATCATGGAAAACAAAAATTAGCCGGGAATTTGAAGTGATCGGGAAAATACGGGAATAAGTCGGGAATTTGGTAAATTACAACAAAAATCCGGGAAAATGTTGTTTTACTCAAAATATGAAATATAATAATCATTAAATCAGTAAATAATAATGTTTTTCAAACTTTAGTTTTTTTGTAGCTGTGTAATATATTTTATAATTCCTAGTAAACAATGTTAATACCAATTTCAAAGGATATTTATTTAAATTTTAAACTTATTATTAATAAAAAAGATTAGTAGAAAATGAGGTGGGAGGGGGATTTAGAAGGATGTGACGTACTTTTTAGTCGGGAATTTTAGGAAATGATCAGGGAAAAGGTCGGGGATTTCATTGGTCAAGTTGAGTAAACACCATGTAAAGATATCTCAAACACAATTGTCAATTGAGATAGCTTTTTTTTTGATCAAAATATGTGATAGTTTGTCGTCATCTACGGATGTGTCAATTTGGTTTAGTTCGGATGAATTCTTTCATGAGGCTACATCATGTAGGCTATATTTGTAGAAGATTCAAGAGTTCTTTAAACAAGATAAAAATATAATTAAGTCTCATATGTAAGATTTATATGAAATGTGGTTATTGCATAAATGATAGCTGCGTTTTTGTTAAAACAGTAATTCTTTGGTAGTAACTTAATCGTTAAGGTACCTATGCTCAAATCATGGCTGATTTATATACCATTTATTAGGTCAGCTACTTTGTTATGTTGCAAATAAATTTTTATACCATTAATTAATTCACCATATTATTCTCTTTGTAAAAATATTAATAGAATATGGTTTTTTTGACATAAAAACATGAAAAATTAAATAAAATGAAACAAAAAACTCATTAAAATTATATAATAAAAATACTCACTAGTGAATCTAAGTGACCTTTTGGCTATAATGTGCAACATATAAGTCATTCACGAGCAAAGTTTACCTGGATGACAGCTCTAAATGTTACTAGAAGTAATCCCTAATATATCACTACGCCAACAGCTGACATCTATCACTTTGGATGACTGTAATTAAAACAGATGGTAATATATGAATGTGATAGTTAACCACATTAATTTAGGCCAATATTATTTATATATTTATTTGAGACAAAAGTTTATTTATTTATTTATTCCTCTTAAAAAAAATATTAACACCACTTTCACAAAAACTTCTAACAGACATATCTTTAAAATGGCGACTAACGAATCCAAACCATATGATTGAACATAACGGTAAACAAGTTTTTTACAATGATGCAGACACGCAGTTGATGAAAATATTTTATTCAGTTAAATATTTCAAAATATGATAAAATAATCATAAAACCATTTATTATATGTAAAAAAATGACAACAATTTTCTCTTTTTCAAGTAAATACGATGCCTGTATTAAAAGGTATTGATGTGTGCACTATATTACACAAAATCATTAACGTTCCAAAATGAAAAATAAGTACTTTTAACTAGGTTTAAAATATTGTTTCGAGTTGGATAAAAAAAAATTATTTAAAAAAATTAAATAGTATGAGAAAACTTAAGTTTACATTATTTTAAATTTAATATATAACAGGTAATTAAAGATCTTTACATTTATAACAAATTTGTGATCTTTTACAAGTGTTGGCAACCCAAAACCTAAACATATGATTTTCGAACTGTCATCCAGGTAAAAACCTATTGTGAACAGAATATACTAAGCCTACAGCAATTTGAAAAAAAAAAAAAAGAATTCTGATAAGCCTAATATAAAACGCTTTCTTATTTTGAATACACACAATAAAAATATGACAAATCAGGTGTTATATTAAGATTTTTTTGTAAGTTTTCTAGCATTTGTAAATTAAATTTATTCACCCAAAATATTGCAAAGCATTTGGCCATGTTGCACAACATTGCTTGAAATGTGTCGTTCTAAGAACCTGCGTAAGTGTCCAGCAACCTAAGCCTAGAAAACTAATCTAGATTGTATCTTAACTCTTGTAAATTAATACTTATTGTTTAATTATTTTGTTTAAAAACTTTTTTTTGACATTTCCTTTACACTTCACCAAGTAAACTCACACATCTTGATCAACACTGCTAATTTGACCTCAGTACGGTAGTATCTACAATTGGCATCTTAAATATATGTCTCTTATTATAAATAGGGCTGTGCGGGATCTTGAACTTCGGGGAAAAAATCGGGAAAATGGTTGTTCTCGAAATACGGGTGAAAAAAAATATTTTCTGCGATTTTTCTGGAAAAACTATAAAAAAAATTACAATTAAGAACCCGCTATCAAAGTCATGTTTTTATTTAATTTACTTTGAAAATAATATTAATTTATTAAATCTATATTAACCTTATTTTCAGTTAAACGTAGATGGACACTCGAAACTTAATTCAATTTTATTTTACACTACCAAGCGCCATTAAATAACATAACCACACTAAGGAAATTTAATATATATATATTTCCCTGAATGGATTTGAGGCAGGAAAACATATTTTTAGTGTAAAATAATGATGAAAGTGGCTTTTACATATCAAATTATGCACGAAATATACCTTCAACACACACTATATGCATAAAGACATATCTTTTAAGAAAATGTTATTATTTGTAATGGCATCCACTTGCTTTTATGTCATAGATAATAATAATTGGATAAGCTAATATTTTTTCAAGTCCAACAGTGCTTTTTGTGAGAACTTACATAACTAAAACATAAGTAACAAGACACACTGGCTCAGTTGAGAAATGTTTGTTTTATTTTTAACTCTTGAGTGGGCGCGCTGTAATATTTAATAAAAACGGATACTTTATAACCCACTTTATTTTCATGGTTCTATTGATACATGCATGAACGAAATAATTTGTTTTATTGTACGATTTATTTTAACTGGATCCATTTAAACCTATTAAATACATATTTTATTTAATAACCAAACATATTGATAGCTATCATTATGTATATGATGAAATATTGAAAAACTCTTGATATTTAGCAAATTTTTTTTATGAAAGTTACATACTTAGACATTACTGTTTTTGGTAAATAAATACTGGTTATTATTTTGCTAATTAGTAATCTTACAGATACAATGTGATTAAAAGTACAATACAAATATAATAATAATGTTGATAATCTAAAATGATTACTAAATTTAAAAATATGAAGTTTAAAAAAAATTAAACATATTTAGGAATCAGAATCAGCCTCATTTATGTTGTTACACTCCATTCATTACATTTATATGTTATATGAACATGATTCTTACATGTAAATTGTTTGCATGTTTCACATTTTATTGTGGTTCCAACATCTTTTGATCGACCACATAACACACACCTTCCTTGTTTCTTTAACTTTTCAACATCATCTTCACGCTTCACAGTACTTAAATACTTCCTGAGAAAGGCTGATAATTCAATTGGGAGTGACTTGATTTTAGCTCTTTCTTCAAGGTGAGGCTTCATCATAGTCAAAGCTAGCTTTTTCAAAAATATTCTTCTGGCCGTAAAATTTTGAGATGTTGAAGAGTATAAAATTTGTGCATTGATGCCAGCTATATTTATCAATGAATAAAATACTCTCATAGGCCATTGCCGTGTAATAAGTGTGACATTGCATACACTACATCCACTGTATCTATTGCTCCCTTTGACTTGTTGTAATCCATTATTTAATCTGTTTTTTTGGTGTCATCATTGATAGCTGGTGAATCATGCATTGTAGATAATAAAATGACAGCCTTGTTTTTCTTGGGCACATAGGATGTGATCGTCAAGTTTTTCTGAAATCCAAATATGGACGAACCCACTTCTCGATTTTTATTTGCCTGAAATTCATAAGGAATCTCTCTTTTGTCTTTTCTGAGAGTACCAACACAAGTTATTTTCTTTTCCAAAAGAGATTTTGCCAAGGGATAGGTGGTATACCAGTTATCCACTCTTAAGATTTTGATTTGATCCTTCAATATCTGAAACCAATCTATTCACAATGTCATTTGGCTTATTTTACACGAGATATGGGCCTTCTTCTTGCTTACCACAATGCACTTCAAAATTATGAACAAAAAATGTATTTGAGTTACAAATTTCAAAAATTTTGATCCCATATTTTGCAGATTTATTCGGAATATATTGAACAAAACTTCAGCACCCCCGAAATGCTTCCAGCTTCTCATCAATTGTGACATGAGTACCCATATATACGTGTTCTTACAATTCAGTACAAATGCATCCAAAAATGATCTAACAACAGCTAGCTTATCTATCTTTCTTCAGTCATTTCTTGTATCCTTATTGTCAAATCGTAGAGAACGAAACAAGAATAAAAATCGCTAGTAGCTCATACAAGCTCTTAGAATCTGTATTCTGGTCCCATCTGAAGTCCATAATTCTTTGACATTTAGTGTGATGTCACTTTTTGATTCCAATAAGGTAAAGACCCCAATGATGCCATAATCTCATCTCTTGACATTTCTTTTCCGTCCTTGTCCCAAGAATACGGTGCTGTCAATATTCTTTTTGCAATATGCATATTTGTAAATTTTACAATGTCATCTAACATAACCATATCAATAATTTTATGATATGCCGATATTTCATCTTTTATATTTCTTACAATAAGTTTGGGACCAGGAGATACTTTGACTATGTTTTTTCTGTGAATTTTTCCTTTCTTTGAAAAGTCAGTTTTTCTCCAAATACATTATCTATCTTTTCTGGTAAAATAATCTTAATTAGTTGTAGTTTTACTATTTTCATCTGAGGAAATACAATCTTGTTCAGACTCACTATTATGGTCACTTTGAATTAAAATTTCCTCATTTTCATCAGAATCAGCGCTATCAATATATTCTTCGTCATCTGACAGCTCCTGCAATATTTTGGCTATTTCTTTGGGAGACATCATTCTAAACAAATAAGAGTTTATTTGAATTTTTGCATTTATTAGATTTGTCATTTCTAAAACCAATTGGTTATAACAGAGTAGTAAATAAAAATGGAATTATTTTTAGAACACAACAAGATGTAAATTCAATAATTGTATATTATATAACCTTGAAAGGACTCGAACACAAGATTCTTAGCTCCATTAAAAATAAAAAATAAAAATACCCAACAAATAGTTCAATGAGATTTGCATAGAAATTTATTCATTTATGAGAAATCAATTAGATAAATATATAAACTTACATGACTTGAGTGGGTGCGTGGGGTATGCAATACCCCAGTAATACACTTTTCAAATAAATTCAATTTTCAGGCGCACTAATTGATTTCACTGAACACTAACCATACCGACCGAGAGTCAAGGTCACACTGTGCTACCACACACTAAAAATAAAAATTGGGGTACTTTATACCGCAGCGCGTTCGCTTGAGGGTTAAAGCCAAGATTGTGGCTCAGTTGTATTTATTCAGAATAGTTTAAATATTTTGATATTATACTTTGTAAGTATTTGTTAGAACTCACCCCATGATGTTTTTGATTTAAGAAATTTCTAGTCAATCTTTAAATATATTTTCTGAATCTAATTGATATTTATACCAACAATGGTTGATCAAATATACATAATTTTAATATCTGCATTAGACAGAGTTTTCAATTTACATTATTTGAAAAAATTCTATTCAACATTTGTTAGACAAAATATTCATTTTTGATTTGTTAAAATTACAATTTAAAAATAAGTTAATATACAGATACCGAGTGTATATAGTTATTTCATTTCTTGTTTGACAAGATTACAAAAGGAAAGTTCATTGTTCATGTCAAGCTCCAACATTATTGATGTTTAAATTGTTGTACCTAAGATTTTAACTTTTCATTTGTCATTGTGACATTTGCTTCAGCAACATTGCACACTGTTAAATGTAGTTGATCACTGGCTTAGTTCTGTTCACATTCATTTGGAGGGTGTTAAAACTTGTTAGCAAATGACACTGTGCACTAGAGATACCACTGGCTGAAGGTGGAAGTGACCTGGAACCCAAGACAAACAAAGATGCTGACGCTTGTGCGCGCTTCATCAAGTAGATAGCTTGTTTGAAAATTATCAAGAACATTTTATCTGTGTTAAATGATGAGAAACACTATATTAAAAAAATAGACATTGATTTTAGCCTTTTCAGTAACAAATATTTTACAGTAATTTTCAGTTTTTCCCATGATTCTCACTTCATACTAATGTAGATGAATTTCTTCTAAGACAGCCTCTTCATGTGTAACACTTGGGTAGGCTATTTATATGATCAGACTACCAATAATACAACTTGGCCACAACACAGTACCGGTACTATAGCTGTAGCCATTACAATTACTTGTCTACAGAAGCAGATTTGTTATGCCAGATTGGTTTTGAGGACTTTATCAAATTCTTTGTTTGATCAAAAAATGTAGGTGGAAACTTTTTAAATAGTAAATAAAGTTATAAGTAGGCAATGATAAGCACTAATTTGCATCCTTTGATGAGTATGTGGAAATGCTTAGTTTCATAATTGTTAGACAGCACCAGGATCAAATAATGTTTTGCTTCATTTAAATAATTCTATAGTATTTGGATATTTATTTTGAAAGAAATGTTCAATGTTGATTTCTGTAGAAAGAGGATTTTCAAAACGGAAAAGTATGCGCTTGTCTTAATCTTTTGGGTGGTGACTGTTTTTAATAAATATTGCATTTGAATTTTTCCCCTTAGAGGATATAACTGATTTATTAAAAACAAATTTGTGGAACAGGATGAAAATTTGTATATATTTTTTCTATTGCACTAGTTTTAAGTAATGGCGGTGTTTAGTGTTAAATAAATATAATAAAAAAATGTAATACAGCGGTGTGTTCCGGTGTGCTGGACTGTGTTGAAGAAAACCAAGATTTTTAATGTCTCATTACACAATTAGTCCTTATCGAGTCCTCATGTATTGCCAGCTAATCAATGGGAGGACTAAGGGGACACTATCAGTGGGCTGTGTTTAGAGTATAATCCTATAAAGGTACTATACATTTCTTCTTGATGAGGTTTTAATGACCATGGACCATGAGTGTTTATCTCAAATATTTGTTTCCAGTGTCATTTAATACATTAGCACACAATTAATCTGTAATATTATTTATACTAAAATGTAGTTGTGTGTATGCACACCTTTTACAAAACTTGTTTGCTTAAAATTGGGAAAAAAACATTTTAATAAATCACAAAACTGAATATTTATTAGTGATGCTGAAATGTTTTTCTGAAAATAGTTAGGGGTGCCATAATGGCTTTTAGCTCTGCCCACTAGAGAGTAACCATTGGAAGTGTTTTAGAAGGGAAACCTGACACACTAACCTCTTTGTCCTGTTTTCTTGCCACTATCACTTAATAAAGCCATCAAGCATAAGCATGATTGAAGTAAGACCATATATATATCCTACTCTTGTCAATTATTAAAGTATTTAAGACACTATTTAGTGGTTAGGCTTAGTTTAAACCTTGGGTATGAGGGTATGATAAAGTTGTAATTAATTTTCCTATAAATCATGCATGAAAAAAGTTCAATATTTCAACATGTCAAGATATTTGAGAGTGGTAAGTTGGACATCAATCTAGGTGTTTGTGACCAGAGAAACTTGTTAAAAACACTAAAATATGAATATTAATACTTGCCTGCCTACCTCATGATTTGACAATAAGTTAAAAAAAAAAGATTTAAATTCACCTTCCGTGAGAGTAGAAATCACAAATAGCTTAGTTTGGTTATCGACATTGTAACATTTAACATGTATAAACCCTTAAAACATATCACCCCTCCTTAAAATTATAAACTCGGCCGTTCATCCAATCACGGGGCTAACTGAAGTCCTTGTTTGTACACATTCAAAAGTTTATTACTTTATAAAAAAATAGTCCCATCTTACTCCTTGTATCGAGTCTCTAAAATGCTCTAAAATGTAATTTTAAACATTTATATTTTAGTCAATTTTTAACACGTTTCAACAGTTTTATTACATCTTGTAACTTTGTTTATGAATCAGCTTTAAAATTAAATTAATTTGGAATAAAATCACAGCAAAAATATTTTGAAAGCTTCAAACAATGAATTTAGACACGCAGTATCTATTGAGTTGTAATATTTGATCAAAGAAGAGTTTTTTATGTTTTAAAATTAATTATATTTGTGTTTTAAAACTGTACACAATATTTCAGCTTATTGAAAAACACTTTCAAAGAGAACATTGCTGATAGATAAGAAAATTTATTTGCTGAAAAAATTCAAGAGTGTAATCTTTCAACACATTAATAATTACCAAGGAAAATTAAAATATAAAGTTGTCACGCTGACTCACAAATGATATTTCATTTGATAATATTTGCATCAGCGTAAGTATCAAATAGTCTATAGTAAGGGCACTTTTGTTTTTTACATACATAATTAATAATGATTAATCCACTCTTATCAAATATTGTACATTTTATGAAGATTGACTTTACATGTTGCGACCATCCACCATTCAAGGTATTGTACAGGAACTGTACAAAATGTAATGTTTTAAAATCACATTTATTAAATTCAAATGATATAATACTCTAAATTTATAAATATAAAATAAAAATATGTTGAATCAAAATTATAACTATTATGGGATTATTTGCATTTAAATATTTAAATTTAGCTAATGGCAGCCTTGTTGTTATTTATATTCAGTTTTTTCTTTTATTAACGCACACAGTTTCTTATACACCACCACAGTTTTTTAAAATGTAATTTATAATTTCAGGTTGATTGGTAACTCATCATGGACTCAGACAGTTCTTTGGATGGTGAGTTTGAGACAAAACAAGAAATTGCTGTTCAGTCTCGTAGAGACAGTACAACACATCAATATGACTCGTCGGGTGAGGAAGGTGAGGGTGAAGATGAAATCGAGAGCAACCAAGATGTCGTAAGCAATCGTGACAATACCAGTGATCATGAAGATGCCAGCAACCAAGATAACTTGAGTTCACACATTGATCTGAGTAACCACGGTCCTTCGAGTCTCCATGGAGATCTAAGCAACATTGATGAAACAAGCAACCAAGAAAATGCAAGTGGTGTCACAATAAGTGATATGTCCTTTCAAGACAAAGTGATTCATCATGAGGAGATGAGCAACCATTCTTTGGACAGGGATAATCTCTCCAGGAGGGAGGGTTTAGTCAAATCTCCTGTATCTGTTGAGTCAAATGATGATGGTGAGTTATCTGATTCTAGCCACGACAGTGAAGGGAACAGTCACATATCTTCTGTCCTCTCAGTTAAATCTGTAACTGGGAGAAAAGATGATGATGAGGATGATGATGATGGAGAGCTGTTGGAGGAAGGAGAGCATGTCGAAGAAATGTCTACGTCACATAGGGATGGTGCTGTCAATGCCACAAGACAGAATGCCATCGCCGGGCATGGAACCGACCTCTCTGACGTGTCTGATCTGGACAGTAATGATGGTAGAGACAGTATAGGCTGTGTATCGGACGAGGGGAAGAGGAAAAAGTCGGGGAGCAGCAAGCCACCGTTGGCTCCTGCTGTGGAGGTGGAGCAGCTGGACTTTGAGGCGGAAGAGCAGCAGGATAAAGAGGAGCGAGAAGAAGGAGAATGTGATAGGAAGAGTGAGGATGAGGGGGAGATAAAAGGAGAAGATCTTGAAGAAGGTGAGGTAACAGATGATGAGGAGAACCGGCCTGAGGAGACAGAACCACGCCCCATTTGCAGGTTCTACAATCGTGGTCAGTGTACCTGGGGATCTAGCTGCAGGTAATTGTTCTATATTTCCCATAATCCCCTGTTTAGTGTAATTGTAGTTTCTACCTTGTTCAACAAGTTTTACTGTCATTGACAAACTGTATTATTATCATCATACTGTGGCTGGTATCAAGTAGGATCAGATATTCCTCTAACTTAAATATTAAAATTGCAGCTCCATATCATCTCATGACATCCACACCTTTTATTATCGGTAAATCTTTTTTTTGTTAAGAATCTCTAAATTATTCAAATCCAACCAAATATATTTCTTTGTTAGGCTTGCACTTTATTTTATATGTGTATCTAACAACAAATTAAGGGTCATAAGAAACGTTTTGACAATTGGCACAGAAGTAGACAAGAAACATTCTAATTCTGAGAGAATTGCAATATACAAAGGCTGTCAAAAATAATTTCTTAGGTTATAGCTAAAACAAAATGCACAAACTACATTGTTTCTATCAAATTTACTCTACATATCTTTTAAATAGTAGATTGAATTTTATTTTAAGGCCAAGCTTAAAAAAAAAGTTATTCTTTTTTAATCAGGGATCACAGGCCTTGAGGACATTACACTGACCTCACAAGCTTCCTCCATCTTGTTCTATCTTGGGCCACTTTTCTTCCTCCATCTTGTTCTATCTTGGGCCACTTTTCTTCAATCTTCTTCCACCCTGAGTCCTTCAGATCCTTGGTGATGTCATCTTTCCACCTGGTTATGGGGGTTTCGGGCGTGCCTTCATGCACTACCCTCGAACTTCTTTCTGGTCTCATTCTGGCTACATGGGCTACCCACATCTTGTGCACTACATTCGTCTGGTTACAATCACAAAAGTAAACTTGCTTTAATATTTGATTTGACTCTTTATAAAACCTACTTAAGATGTTAAATAGGTATCAATATTTAAAATACACATTTTAGCATAATCATGTTGCATCCTTTATTATCATATCCTGGCTATGTTAACTTTGTGCAACAAGGCCAGACACCGCAGTTACATGATATGTTCCTTCCTCTCACACTTAGTTTGCATTATTTTCATCACTAGGTACTGACATTTTGAGAAAGAGGATTTTGCAATAGCTGGGCTTACATTTGATGTAATCACGCTGATAATTGAATAACCTTTTCTGTCAATTCATGAAGTTACAAGATGTATCTCTTTGTACTCATACATTAGTTAACATATTCTGAAAATTGAAAAATGACACCTGGTTATGGGAATTGAATCCGGGACGTTTGGCTTAGTACACCAATACTCTGACCAATGAGCTATCCAGGAATCGTCCGGTGCCCAGGGTTATTCTTCACTCATATCTTAAGGCAGAGTCTATGATGGACGTGTGAAAATTGTCAGCTACAAATGTGTGATTTTATTAAGATCATGAGCTCTCAGATAACGCAGCCACCTTGGACTCGGTAGTTGGCTTAGTGCTAAATTTTCAGAATATAATATCTAGGCTGAGTAATCCTCACTAAAAGCATAAATAATAGCTTTGGCTATTTGAATCTTAGTTAACATATTCTGCTACTTATTTTTGACAGCTAGGTGCTAAAATTATCTAGTGGTTGGTGTTCTAAAATATTGTCTCTAAAACTATATTCAAGATTCGGATTAAGTATTAAAGCCTTAACTTTTTAAAAGTGTTTTTTATCTGATGTTTTTCATCAGCATAGTTTTATCCGGTTTTTAATTTTTTCTTTTTTAATAAAGGTATTTGTGTATTTATTAAAGATACATATGGGTCAGTTCATGTCAAATCAACCAATTACTCAACCTGACCATTTTGTATTTAAATGAAATTTTTACCAATTATTCTTTCCTTAAAACTAACAACAAATTTTTTTTTAAGATATTTTGATGGCCTCGTTTTCGAGAAATCAATTTTTGACATTTCAATTGAAATAGATTTTTTCTCCATGCCATATTTTTTAATTATTATTAAATTTGGTTCTGTTGGTGCTAGAATTATGTTTTTTGTCTCAATTTTTTCAATTTGAAATGGGCTTTTAATCCCACATACAACTTGGCACACTTTTAACAAACAAAAAATTTCTCCCACTCATTAAAAAAAATGAAAAAGTAATTGTAATTGTGTTTTTTGAAAATTTTGAAAAAAAAAAATTATTTAAATATTAATTATCTATATAAACTGAAAATTTCAAAATGGGATGCCTATGGGATCATGAGTTATGATGAAAATTGTAGTTCAAGTAACAAGATTTTCAGCCTGGCTTTAATGTTGTCTTAAGACGCCTCTTAAAAGATAATACTTTGAGTCATGTGGCTCCCAACTGTTTGTCTCTCCACCAGCCTAATAATACCCTCTACCCCTTCTTCCATCCCTTAGGCAGGCCACATTCCACAACCTCTTGCTTTCCCCTCTCCTTGTATTGAACAAAGGACAGAGTATTTTTAGCTCTGAGTCACCAGATTATCTGACTACCTTCTTGTCTCATGTCAGTTTCTTTTCAGAATCAGTGGTGTCAACAAGTGGTTCTTAATGTGTTTGCAAGTGTTCATTTAAATGAGTTTTGATTTGATGAATTTTTTTTTTTTAATTTAGGTTTTCTGTATAATGCATTATTTTATTTCTAACTAAACACTTTTAATTTTTAGATAACTTAAACAATTTTTTTTCATTCCACATGACTGGTGTGGTTTAATGTGTGATTTTGTTACATTTTGAATTACATTCAAACTAATTTAGGCATAAAAATCAATTATAGTACCGAGTGAAATTGGAAGAAGTATATATATCTAAAAATTCTTGAGTGCTTTTTGCTGTAATCCATTTAGTAAATATGGGCATAATTTTTTCAAAAAAAAACTTAAGAACGGTTAATGACAATATTGTGTCACTCCAAATTAATAAACTTTGGAGATAAGATTTGTGACACCTGTCAGAAGGCTGTTCTTAAATTACCTAAAATTGATGAAGAGGAAGTAACCTCACAATCCTCAGAGAATGAGAATGACAACAGTGGAACAAAAATAATTGAAATTTCAACTCCATAAAAAGAAGAGGCCTTAGGTGCGGTGAACAGGAGTTTGACTGTTCTCGGTGAAACTCCCATTTAAAAAAATGTTTATCAGAAAAGAAATATCCTGAGGATAAGTTAAAAAATAGTTACTGAAGCTTTCGGAACAAAAATTTTGGATATAAGCCCAGGCAGTTCATCTGTAGAAACTTGCAATGCCAATACAGAAATTATAGCTCAGCTAAAGGAAAAATTTAACTTCACCACAGACAAGAGCGTAAAGATGCAAATTTTAACAACTCTGCCTCAAAGTTGGACATTAAAACAAATCAAAAATGAATTTTTTGTTTCAAATTTTATAGCGAGAAAAGCAAAAAGACTTGTCAAGGAAAAAGGTATAATGTCATCACCAAATCTGTGGCCAGGGAAAACATTAGATCCAGACACTTTTGCATTAGTAAAAGAATTTTATGAAAATGATGAAGTTAGCCGTCAAATGCCTGGAAAAAAAGATTATGTCTCAGTTAAAATAGATGGGAAACAAACTCATGTTCAAAAATTTTTTATTCTGAACTCTTTAAGAGAGGTTTATGTATTGTTCAAAGAACGACATTCAGAGTGTAAAATCGGATTTACAAAGTTCTGTGAGCTTCGTCCAAAACATTGTGTCCTTGTTGGATCAAGTGGCACACATTCTGTATGTGTTTGTATGACGCATCAAAATGTAAAATTAATGATGGCTCACTGCAAAATGCCTGAGATGTATGATGGGGGAATGTCAATAAAAACATATAAAGACTTGATATTTAATATTATCTGTAGTGAATCAACAACAAAGTGCTATTTTAGTGAATGTGATGATTGCCCGGGCAGTGACGAACTCAGATCTAATGTTGAAGAGTGCTTTGAGTAAAATTGTATTGAGAATGTTACATTTAAACAATGGTTGCAGATAGAGAACAGGACAACACTAGAAACTATGACAAAACCAACTCAGGAATTTTTGGACTCCTTATTTGAAAGTATGCCAAAATTACTGCGTCATTCATATATTGCAAAACAGCAGTCAACATATCTGAAGAACCTCAAGGAGAACCTCCCCCCAAATGAGTATTTAGTTATATGTGACTTTGCAAAAATTATTCTTTTATATTACAAGACTCTGTACAAGACTTTCACTGGAACAATGCACAAGCCACAATCTATCCTTTTGTTATCTATTACAAAACTGAAACTAAGTCTGGTGATTATCTCTGACTGCATGTCACATGATACAGTAGCTGTACATCTCTTTCAAAAAGAAATGATTGATTTCTTGAAGCAAACTTTCCCCACACCACCTGAAAAAATACATTATTTCTCAGATGGAGCTGCATCACAATTAAAAATAAGTCCAACTTTCTCAACCTTTGCTTTCATGAAGAAGACTTTGGCATAAAAGCAGAGTGGAATTTTTTTGCCTCCTCCCATGGCAATGCTTGTGATGGTGTGGGAGGGACTGCAAAACGACTGGCTGGCAACCCTGGCAAGTCTACGCATGGTCTACAATGAGCAGATTATGACACATCGTCAGCTTTATGATTGGGCCAAAGATAATATACCAACAATTACTTTTTTTTGTATTCATCCAAGGAAGATTATGTAACTGAAAACACATTCTTACAACCAAGATTAAAGAATCCAAAACAGTCAAAGTGACCCAACAGTTGTACAAATACATTCCAATTGAGAGTAAAACTAGGCTGAAAGTTAAGTATTTCAGTCTGTCAACTGAATCAAGAGAAGAAATACTATCTGTTGAAGAGGAAGACAACCTATTGGACATAAGTGACATTGTTGGATTTGTAACTTGCCAGTATTCAAACCATTGGTGGTTGGGGTGTGTTCTTGGTGTAGAAGAGGAAGACATCAAGATAAGTTTCTTAGAGCCATAAGGACTCAGTCCATCTTTTAAATACCCTCAATTCCCAGACATAATGAGTGTTAATAGATTTGACATTATAACTAAAGTTGATCCAACGACACCAACAGGAAGAGTGTATTGACTGACAGTAGAAGAAATTAACAAAGCAAACAATATTTTACTAAAAAAGGTGCACAAAGAACTCATTTTTCAAAATTAGCAATTGGCATTTATGTTAAAAATAATATAGACTTAGATAATGCTTGATAATAAAGATAAATGAAATGCAACAATTGAATGTAATAAAAGTGATGGTTAATGCGTCACACCAATTTACTTAAAGTCAAAGCATTAGATAAAACATACAATGATATGAGTATAAAAGTTAAGCAAATAGAGTGTTGTTATATAAACGATTGGCATATTTGACAGTAAAACGTAAGTCAGGAGAATGATAAAATTGATGTACACAGTATTAAATTAAAATAATAGACGTTACTAACCAGAAATAACCTTGGATTAAAATTTAATAAAATACAAGATGTATATGAATAAAAATGGATTAACTCACTGTTAAAATAAATTACAGATTCGAATGAAAGTTTAGGCCAACTATAAATCTAAAAAATAGAATTAAATTGAATAAAGTATAACACAGATAAAAAGGAATAACAAATGCTGAATGTAAACAGTCTAAAAAGAATTAAAATGAATTTAAACTTGATAGAACAAATTAACATGAATTGTAAACATAATTGAAAAAAGTTAGTTGGAAGATAGTCAAATGATGTTGATTGATACAAGTGAGGTAAACCAGGCAGGTTACATAAGCCTAGTTATAAAATAAACAAAAGTGTAAGAGTTAAATGAGAAAAATATTATGCTACTTATTAATTACTTAAGATTACATGAAAATCAAGGGAGCAACGTAGAACCAATTATCTAAGTTCTGTCATAAGGATTAAACTTCCCTTACTACTTTTTAATGTTTCTGTAATGATGTTGTTTACAGTTGCTCTATTATCCCGACATGTTTCGGCGCTACAGTAGACTCACCATAATCATGAAGCTGAAATTAAAATTAAGAGACTTGCTATAAAGTAATGGAAAAATAAATGTAATGTTAAATTGAGAAAGGAAAGAACTATTTAAAAAGACAAAAAGTGAAAACGAGCAGACTTACTCTGAATAGGTGTTTAGACACGATGAGAACTAACAATGGTTGCAGACTGAAATGTGTGGAGTGTTGCAGATGTAATATAAAGGGAAGAGAGCTATGCAGCCAACCTAATTGGGAATGTAAATAGATGAGTGAGTGTAAATATTAGACAAAAATGAAAAATGTGTATGGGATGAACGGAGAATGGAGAAAAAATTGGATAGGATTAAGAAGGAAAAATGGTCTAAGTCTTCTCGGCTCCACTGTAGCAACTGTAAACAACATCATTACAGAAACATTAAAAAGTAGTAAGGGAAGTTTAATCCTTATGACAGAACTTAGATAATTGGTTCTACGTTGCTCCCTTGATTTTCATGTAATCTTAAGTAATTAATAAGTAGTGTAATATTTTTCTCATTTAACTCTTACACTTTTGTTTATTTTATAACTATGCTTATGTAACCTGCCTGGTTTACCTCACTTGTATCAATCAACATCATTTGACTAATCTTCCAACTAACTTTTTTCAATTATTTTTACAATTCATGTTAATTTGTTCTATCAAGTTTAAATTCATTTTAATTCTTTTTAGACTGTTTACATTCAGCATTTGTTATTCCTTTTTATCTGTGTTATACTTTATTCAATTTAATTCTATTTTTTAGATTTATAGTTGGCCTAAACTTTCATTCGAACCTGTAATTTATTTTAACAGTGAGTTAATCCATTTTTATTCATATACATCTTGTATTTTATTAAATTTTAATCTAAGGTTGTTTCTGGTTAGTAACGTCTATTATTTTAATTTAATACTGTGTACATCAATTTTATCATTCTCCTGACTTACGTTTTACTGTCAAATATGCCAACCGTTTATATAACAACACTCATTTGCTTAACTTTTATACTCATATCATTGTATGTTTTATCTAATGCTTTGACTTTAAGTAAATTGGTGTGACGCATTAACCATCTTTTATTATATTCAATTGTTGCATTTCATTTATCTGTATTATCAAGCATTATCTAAGTCTATATTATTTTTAACATATCTTACACTCCTTACGAAAGAGTATTTTAGAATGTTTTCTAAAATGTTGAATTAGCATTTAGCTGAAAACATTTATGTTTACATATACATGTAAGTTCTATCTTATAAGTTTTTTTACCATTCTTTACAGAGTTTTATTATGGCTAAGCCTAGTCTCTTAAGTTAAGAATTAAAAAGGCTTCCATAATTTAGATCTTATGTATTAAATCACCTTCCATACCAGAAGATTAAAATAATAATAATAATAATTAATAATAATAATTAATAATAATAATAACAACACCAGCAGCAGATCACGGGACTGAAAATCTTGTTACTTGTACTACAATTTTCATCATAACTCAAGATCCCATAGGCATCCCATTTTGAAATTTTCAGTTTATATAGATAATTAATAGTTAAATAGCATATTTTTTTCAAAATTTTCAAAAAACACTATTACAATTTTTTTGAAAGAGTGAGAGAAATTTTTTTTGTTAAAAGTGTGCCAAGTTGTATATAAATTAAAGCCCGTTTCAAATTGAAAAAAAAATGTACCAAACATAATTCTAGCAGCAATAGAATAGAAATTAATAAGAACTGAAAAATGTGGTGCGGGAGGAACAATCTATTTTTATTGAAATTTCAAATATTAATTTCCCAAAAACGGTACAATTAACAAATCTAAAAAATATATGTTTATGATTGGATTTAAGGGAAGAATAATTGGTAAAAATTTCATTGAAATACAAAATGGTCAGGTTGAGTTTATTTATTTTTTTGATTGATTTGACATGAAATGACCCATATGTTTATTATAATTCTCATCACATTTCCCTGACCATCAATAAAGTGTAAAATGGGTAAGGTAATGGTATCTTTTTAATGTAATCTTTAAAGCAGTTTTATATTAATTTGAGGTATTGTGGTGCAGTTGCAGACAATGCTACAATAAGTGAATTATTAATATGAGAGTGGTTTAAGATAAAGCTCCATATATAGCAAATTCATTTTTAAATTCATAATAATTTTACAAGATTATCTGTAGGGGTCTGCCTGCACCAGTTTTTTCATTTGAGTCGATCTCTTGCAAACTTTTCATGAAGCTCCCGACTGTCAAGTTGATTAGAGTATGAGCTTAAAACAATTAATTTATTAGTTTAAAACTTCAGTAAATAAAATACAAATATGTATTAAAGTTATCCAATTAATTTGAAAAAATAAAATATGGCTAAAAATTTTAAAAGAATTTTAAAATCTAACCTTTAAACACGAGAAAAATGCTCAGTAAAACCAATGAGTGTTTATTCAGCTCTGCGCTCATGCAAGAAGTGTTAGATGAAGGCCAACGCTTTCAATTTGAAAATGAATATGACTTCTGAATGCTAATTGGAACTGAATACTCTAAACCAGGCATTGTCATCCAGTCAACCGCATGGGAATTTTCATTCAATCTTGTAAATATATCAAATCCTTTCATATAATTTTTCAGGGAACAGAATAACCCTGATAGGTCATGATTGATTAGTTTAGTGTTTTCCTCCTAGGGGCAATGTACGTACTAAGCAAACGAGTGAGCAATATGCAAGTACAAGTCTCTGTCATTGACAGCAGATTCAAGCTTAGCTTTGTTTGAAAAGAGTTATCGTTGCTAGCTTCCTCTTTTTCCTAGATAGTTTGGCTCTTATTAGTGAAATGATTTGCTGCTGCAGATTCTTTCAAAGTTTTGCATGTACTGGATAAGAAGATAAAACCTTTCAATGATAGTGAGTTGTTGAAGGTGACCTTTATTAAAGCTGCTAAAAAAACTATTTGCTAAATTCAAAATAAAGAAAAAGAATGAACCTCTAGTGATTCTGTCCAATTAGCAGCATTCACTGTGACATGTCGATTCAAGCCCACAGCCACAAATTTAATTAATCAAATCACTCTAGACAGATGTAGAATCCTCATTTTCCCCTAACATTTTGCAGACAAATGAATCCAATGATATTCTTGGCACAGTTCAACTAAACATTTCTGTGAAAATGAGCTCCAACAATCCTTAAAACTGAGGAATCTTTGAAAATAATTCTAATAATCCGAACAATTACAGTAGCAGATATTTTTTGGCAAATTTAAGAATCACATGTTTGAAGAATTTGGTCTTAAAAAATAACCGGCATTACCATGGATGGTACTTAAGAATTGACAGGCATTCATAAAGGATTTCTTTTATTATGTCAAAATGATAAACAGTCTTGATCATTTTATTTCGGTGGCTCCATGGCTTAAGGTGCCACTCTTTCTATAGCTTAGACAGTCGATGACAGGTAGATCGTGGTTTGATGCCTGTCGGGTGTACTGGGGGTGGTTTCCCTAAATGGTTCCACACTATCCATGCAAATGTGGGTACACATATTCTAAATTCAGCCTCATCTCAAACCCGTTAACATAATTAGTATATAGGCGTACAACTATAGAATCCTCCCCTCCTTGTTTATGTTCTTTGGTGTCCCCCCCCCCCCCCCCCCCCCCGTAATCCCTTCATTCCGCGTTCTGTGGACTGTGTCTTACCGTATAAAAGAGTGATCGTGTGAGTGAAGTGCCACTCTCGGACTGGCTTTGGTAATCGCTTGAGCAAGTGAAGGCTTCGAAAATTAATAATGTAAGCAAAATTCTTTCTCGGCTTAAATCTTTTACTTAAATTCTTTTTCGGCATAATGGACTTAAACTTTGAACTTGAACAATATTTCTTGTGCACTTAGTATTTACCTCAAGTGTTAATGGACTTAAACTTTGAACTTGAACAAAAAATAGAATATCTAATAATAGTATTTATAATAATATTTTTTATGCACTAAATATTTATTTCATGTATAGCGGACTTTAACTAGAAAGCATATATCTAGTAATATTGTTAATAATAATACTTCTTGTTGGCCTTAAGGTTCTTCTCAATGATAATAAACTTATGATATTGGACTCTAACAAAAAACTAATACCTATTAATTTAAATACAATACTTTTTTTGGACTTAAGGCTTATCTCTATTATATTGAACTTTAGTGTTATTGGATACCGTTTATAGAGTAGTGCTATTAGTGTTTCACTTCCAATGTTTACATATGAACTTAATGTATCAGGCGCCATCAGCGCTAGTAAGAGATCAGCAATAGTCGCTTTAATAACTTATTTTATGGTTGGTAATTTCTTAAGTGTTGGCAATATAAATATGGATTGATCTTGGTAATGCCAACGTTAGAAATCTGATAATTTTAGGTTTAAGTAGTTTTTCCCTTTATACGGGACGGAGAAATGGAAGGATACTGACATAAATAATTCTAATAATTTTTGTAAAGAACATGAGCAGAGGTTAAATTGATGAGTCCTATATTGTTCTTTTTGACTAACTGTTAATTTTGTTAACGTAATTAGTGATGGTAATCACTAATCACTTTTATATTTAAGGCGATCTTCATATGAGGCCATGGTATCGAGATTACAAAATATTGTATATCTTTTTCTTTTCATAGGATTTTACATATTATTTAAATGTTGTTCATATCTTTTGACTATCTAATAAACAACCCATGCCGTAGTATATTTCTACTTACTCTTTTAACTCATACATCCTTAGGTTTAATGCTAGCTAAATATGTTGTCTCATAATCGAATTAGGGGTATAGTTATATTCTTGTTTATAGTTAAATATTGTTGAGGTTGGCCGTGGGGACGGGTTCCACAATTGTTCCTAATTTCGTGTGCTGGGTATTAATGTTTTTTGCCCAGATTTTTTGATATTCAGCACTCACTCAGCACACTATTTCTTTTTGTTGACTTCATTTTTTTTTTTTTTTTTTTATTTGAACCATATTAGTTAGGCGTTAGGGTTAGAAATAGGGTTCACAACCCAAATGAATAATAAGACCTGCTATAAAAACAGTGACATTTTGGAATTTCAGTGTGCAAGTATCTCTCAATTTTTTAATTTCTGACAATGTCATGAAGCTTGGTTTTAAGAATTTGTTCACAAAATCCCAGGCAAAAAATGAAGATTATTCATATTTGGATGTTCATCAGCTGAATAAATTCAAAGTCCTTCAGTGATTCAAAGAGCTGCTTTTGCAAATACAATATTTGTTATAATAAATGGCTAGGAAATGTATAATACAGGATGACTAGTATATTTTGTGTTCCTTTTTGATACCATGATTTAATAAACTAAATTTGGAACTGCAAGGCAAAGACAAAAAACCATAAACATGATTATTCATTTTCAAGAAAATTGGGATTTTTAAAATTTTACTTCCTTCAAAAGGGTGGTTAGAGATTTTGATTACATACTTTGTGCTGAGAAAATGACTGAAAATCATTGATCTAAGAGCAGAGTTTGCTGGAAGATTCACACAATTTGGAAATTTAGAACCAGCTACATGATTTATTTTAAACTAATTTTCTTTTTATGAGGTGTAAAATGCATTTCAGGAATTTAATTCTCTAATCATCTCAATTCTGCTACATTGGAAATGAGAATCATCACAATCAAAAATAATTTAGAACTGGAAACGCTCTGCCTTTGTCAACAAGAAGCCATTATTCTGAAGTACTCACGTTTCTTATGTTTTGTAATAGTTATATAGGTATCAAAACTGTAGAAGAAAAACCATGGGTGATTGCGGGACCTTTGATTTGATAGTCAGTCGGGGCCCCAAATAAGTTGCAGACACCTGCTCTAAGCTAAAGGAGGATAAAAATATTAATTAGTAATTTTAAAAGTTAAAGCTCTTTAAGTCAAGTATTTAAATAGTAATCAAATAAAAATTTTTGCGAAACTCTGAACAACTAAAAACCATTATCTCGAAACAAACCCCAGTAATTAAATCTTAAAGAGTGTATGTTTTGATTTAATATCTAAACCATGTTTGTTTATATTTCCATTAATTTAAAAAACATGGTAATCATACTTGGGATTGTTGATTAGTGCCTTATTGCTTTACCACCTGCATAGCATGTTTCACACAGGGTTCTTCCTAAAAACAATATTTTTTTAATCCTTTTTTGGCTTAAACTAGGTTTAGTTTCATATATTTAATTAAAATAAATCTAAACCATACGTGGCTTCATATTAACATGTATGCACATTCTCGCCTCAGAGTGCGGTAAATAATAAGTTATACTTTTGATTAAAGAACATGCATTTTACTGAAGATTATAATTTACTGGCAAATTGAAATCTGAATCACAAAATAAAGTATTTTGAGAACTACAATGTAAAGATTTCATACAGGAATACCACTTAAATATTACAATAAACTGTAAACAAAGAACAAAATAATTATATGCATTGTATAATACTGTAAAATAATAAAACTAATTAATTAAAGCTGTGCCTACAGGTACCTGAATGATTTAAACATCAAAAGATTAAATAACTCTAAGCATTATTTGTCTCTAAGTTTAGATGATTTTTGTGTGCCTAATTGATTAGGTAGTTTTGAATGCACTAGCCCAAATGAGGAAAAGATTCTTTCAACATTTGCTGAAGAAGCCAATGTCATTCTTTTGACTTTTATGCTACTATTACTAGTAGGTTGTAATCTGTGATGTGACTTCATTATCAAAAAGTAACTCTTGAAAAGGTGAGGTTTTGGATTGAACTTGACAATTAATGGACAAAGTGAACTTCAGGATGAATAATTTGACCTTGCAAAATCAAATGCTGCTTTCTTTTCTTGTTCTGTTAAATCAAGACCCAAATGCTTTTTTGTATCCAGCACGTAAGTAAATAACTGAGCTGGTGTTAAAGCCATACATGATATCTGTTAATGACATGTTGGTCCTTTCTAGCTTCAACTTCTGTTTGAAGATTCTACCACACACGTACTGTACTGACTTGGAATTAGTGCATTTGTTTTACTGAACGTTAAGAGTAATGGCAATTAGGCTTCAAACGATTAAGCATATCTTCTACATTCCATTTTGATACAAAATTGGAATCTTGTTTTTGTACTGCTTTATCAATTGTTTAATGATTCTCTTCAGAAATTTGTAACAAAGTTAAGATAAACTAGCATGGTATTCCAGCGCACTTGACTTGGGAGAACAAGTTTTGGGGGACCATATTTTCTATTACATACGTTAGCAAAGTGGGTGTTTCTGAAGTACTTTATTACATTTAGCAAGTGTTATTTCACACATTTAAGGTGACCTGGCGGTTTAGGGGTGAGGTGTCGGACTTCTGGGCTGGGGTCCGGGGTTCAATCCTCGGTCCCGGCACAGAGTTATCTGATTACCAAACCCTTCCTTCACCTCTGACAAGACATCTTGTGAATGTGTGGAATGCTAGGCCTCCACCGTGGTTCGGATTCCACGTTAAACTGTAGGTCTTCCATTTCATCTCACAATCACCCTACCATTACACATTAGCGTAAGTGCGTATAACCCGAACAGGTAGTAATACACGGTGCTAATAATAATAATAATAATAATTCACATTTAGAAATTGAAAGCCATTGCTAGCAGATTTAGTACATTGAGCATCTAAAAGTGATGACATCTAAATCTTGATAATTTTCAAGCAGAAGACATTTTTGCAGTGCTGGCAACATTATCTGTAACAACAGAACAAACCTTGCACTCTAAGTCCTCAAGCTGTTAACAGCCACTTCTGCCAGGAATTAACCAGATGCACTTTGTCCACTTTGGGTGATAGCTCTAAGGCATACTGTAGTATTGGTTCACTGTGGACATTTGACCAACTATAAAAAGCAAGACACACACTTTGATTTTTCAAACTAAAGAAACAAATATTCCTTTGCCTCTTCGTAAATAGTTTCCAATAAAGACTCGGTAATTCACTTTCTGTTTTGAGGGGTGTAACTTGTTTGAAGTTGTATAAGTTGCACAAATCTAGGATTTTTAATACTACAAAAAGCATTATTTGTTGCTGCTTCATTGGTGTTAATATGTAGGTTATTTGAAAAGTAAGTTCTGTTTGAGCATACTTCTTACACATCTTGACAGCTGACATTTTGTGTATGCGCAATGTCTTCATTCATTGGCAAGCCACAAGCACTGTTACATTGAAGTTTGTTCTGGTAATTACTTACTTGTTGTTCAAAATATTATAAACATCTCAGCCTCAATAATCCTCACGGCTCCTATTTCTGAAAGATAAACATAGCCAAGCTACTATATCAGAATCCACTCTACAGATGTATGTATATTCCCATACATAGATCTCAAACATATGCTCGTTCTTTCGCTGTCCTGGCATCACAGGCTTGGAACAAACTGGATAACTCTACTCGTCATCTAACATCTAGACTCCCCTTCAAGTGTGCGGTTAAGCAACTTATCTTGTCTAATAAACTAAACTTAGTTCTTGAAACTACTTGAACTTTAAATGAGCGTATGAATGAGCGCGCGGATGGTTTTCTATTTATTTAAATATTCCTTTGTTAAAATTTGTTTGTTTTTCAGTGACTGTAACATAGTATGTTGTATTCAACACTGGCTAAGTGGAAGAGAAGGCTAACGCCTTAACTTTGTCAGATAAATAAAGACGGATATTATTATTACTCAGCATTAAATATGTTTAAGTTAATTGAATGACTCATCAACTGAAATTAAGCTAGTAATTAGTTTTTTGAACTCTAGGAATACATAGTTTAGGGATATTCATTGAATAATTTGTAAAGTGTACAATGAAAATGTGATGAATTACTGCATGTCTAGGAGATATATCTGTGTGTTTAATTAAGGACTAGGAACGTGCAAGATGAAACTTGAAGCAGACCACCATCTTTGGGGAATGATGAGTGTGTAGGGTCAACGAAAAACCGAAAAGTGTGTGCACATCTGGTGCCAGGCCGCTCACTGAGAATCACAAGAATAAATGTCTTGCAAGTGCGTTGGATTTTTGAAATGTTATCAGGAAGAAGATGAAATGTTGGGCCATATTGTAATAGAAGATGAGATTTGGGTGTCACATATTAAATCTGAAACAAAATGACTTATTTACAATGGAAGCACACCACCTCGAGGACGGCACAGTTTAAGCAAACAATTTCAACAAGAAATGATCATGTGTGTTGTATTCTGGAGTTTTTTGTTGGTAAAATTCATGCCCTTAGCACAACAAAAAATGATGCAAAATCTCATCACATTTTGATGGGAACATTTGGATCACCCACCCTATAGCCCTGACTTGTCGCCTAGCTACTTTCATATATTCCTACACCTTATGAAGTTCCTCGGTGATCAGCATTTTGATGATGGAAACATCCTTCACAAAATTAAAAATCATGTGGGCCTTGCATTTCGCCCTCACACCTTTTCTTGATTCCTATTTTAACTTTATCATAAGCCAAACAATATCACGTTTTCTACCAGTTATAATTAATTGTTGAGCTTAGAAAACTGAATATCCACTTGTACACACTGCCACTAAACTTCATAAACTTCTTCTTGCTTCATTAGAAATAAAGAGTATATCATATTTGCATGTAATGACAATTTCCCTTGTCTCTTAAAGTCAGGATCAGTACCGGCCGGATACAAGTATGAAACATGGCACACTTGAAGTACTTGGGTATCCAATTTGTTTTAGAATCGGTTGCCAACATTTTCTTTTCACCATTTTAGATTATTTTGAACACTTTACTACAAGTTCATTATCTCCACAACCGATGACCCATTCGCGATTTTGATTTATATTTTAGCTTAAGCTCCATTGTAATTGACTATAGCAGAAATAAAGACAAGGAACCCTAATCTCAATTATACAATTAGAGAAATTTAAGACGTTATGAAAAATATTTAGATATAAGTTAATTTTTCTTGAAAATGGTTCATTTTATGAAAAAAGTATACCCTAGTATGACATCTGAATGAGCATAAAAAAGGCTTTAATTTGTTATATAATAAGTTAAAGTATGATGGAACATAGTTTAGATAGACAATAGGAAATGTAAGCGCAACACAGTTCAGCGGTGCCTAGTTGAAACTTAGCAAGTTAATAAGAATATACTTTATTTTTATTATTATTTCCACGTATGCTATGAACGGAAAGTTTTTGGTAAAGTTTTTGAAAACTATTCATTGAACATATATATAAATAGACAAAAAAACATAGAACATGAAATTGACCCATGTTTTAATTGTTCCAATGTTTATTTAATGTTAATATATTGGCTAAATCACAAAACTAAAAATTCTATGAAATATGTTCTAATAGAGTCTTAGCTTTATTTTTAGTTTAAATTTTAAAACAAAGAATTGAAATATGCCACATCTGTCTTTGCATGTATCTAATGTTGAAATTTAAAAATTCTCACAAATATCAAATCACAATTAATATAATGGTCACAAGTCCAACAAAATATGGTAACAAGTGCAAAAAAAAGCTAATAAATCCCACAAAATAAGAACACTTCTGCTCAGTCACATTGTTGCTGCTTGCAGGAGCCTCTGCAGAAGCAAAGAGCTGTACACGGAACGCTATTTGTTGAAAATTTAAGCACTGCTTTGAACAAAGAGGAAGAGCTTTTAGAAATGTCTGCTTGCGTCATTAATAAAGGCTTCCAAGAATCACTTTCCTTCAACCAGCCAAAGTTCACTGGACCTGGAGCTCCAATCTTTGATTTCAGGTTACTAGCCCAAATGCTTGCTTGATATAGAGATTGATTTGTATGTCGAAGGAGAGCATCACAGGTTGGAGGCAAGTTTTGCATATGCTTGATCTTATTCCCATTTGTAAAAAGAGCATTGGTTTACCCCACCTTCTGCTGCACAAAATGAGTCATACATTGCACATGTGAATTTCGCTATTTTTTGTTAAAGACTGAGATTCATAAGACTCTTCTCCAGAGTACTGTAAAGCTGTAGTTGCTGATGGGTGAGCTAGCTATGTCTTCCTGGTCCACAATGTATACAAAAAGGGAGTGGTTTTGCTTTGTCAGGCCCTAACTCTTTGTACACGTGGTTAGTACAATAAAATTGGAATCTATTTCCTTGGCCAAAAGCCACTCACACCTGGATGTCAGGATATTGACTTAATATGAAAGAAAATACTCCAGGGAGTATGATGACTAAATCGGTCTCAACTGTCCTAACCATCACTTTTGGGGAGCCACGTTCTGCAGCATCACGCACATGAAGGCAAAACTGTGTATCAGCTTCTTCATGGTCAGTATCCTCCATTCTATTATGTGTGTTCGAAGCAGTCACTGAACTTTCTGATGTAATGTAAACCTCTTTTCCCTGTGGTAGTTTCATTAAATTCATTAAATAGCAAGTGAGTAAATTCAAAAAAAAAATTTGTTTTTATTAAGGCATAAAAACACAGAAGTTCTTTGGAAGTTTACCATTCCTCGTCACATTCCTCCTCTTCCCCATTCCTCTCTTCAGTGAAGCTTTAGGTTAAGAGTCCCAGACAAAGTCAACTCTGTGGCATTCTTGAAGTTGCTCATCAACCACGGTGAAAAGATCAGTGGCATAATCATGGAAGGTATTTCCAGTACCTCTTCCCAATAAATGAAACACTGCACTTCCATAATAAATCTAAACTTGAGGGTCTTCATTTGATATTCTGAAAATATACAGCAGTTCAGACTGGTTTGATGGTGGTAGAAGTTGCTCATGATCAGACATTGATGGTGGCCAACTATGATTTTCATGAGAAGTTCTGCAGATCACCCTCACGGACTTGTCATAATATATACAGCCAGCTGAACAAACTATAATCTTTTTTAAGTTGTCCACCTTATGTTCTACCAGTGTTCCAATAAACAAACACCTATTTCATTTTATAGGAGTGTAAATGGCCTTACTTTGTTTTACAAAAACAGTTGATGAAATCTTCATATTGGTTTTTCCCAATCTTGTTCATCTCTGCAACTGATCATGGTGGTTACAGACAGGGAAAACCTGGAAAAGTCAGGGACTTTTTGGATGACAGGGGAATTTTACTAAAAATCGGAAAAGTCATGAAATTGTTGGGATATTTTAGACATTTAATTCCCTAACTAAACACTAAACCAAAAGTTAATAATACCTAAATAAAATAACATTTTAATTTTTTAAATATGTGATTAGTAACAAATAAATCAAGTCATCATTCACTATTAAAACTGGGAAAAAGTAGTCAGGGAAAATTGAAAAGTGTTCCTTGGAAAACCTGGAAAAGTCAGAGAATTTGGTAAAATATGTTTTGTAGCCTCCGTGCTGATTTAGAAACGTCTTGTGCGACAGACATACCCGTGTGTTGATAAAATTGTTAGCTCTTGCACATCTACAAATGGATTTCCTGCAGCAGAAATGGTGTCATGCAATGTTTGACAATCACTTACAATAGACACTTCATAAAGTTTTTCTTCAATATTTGCAGCATCTTCAAATGCTTTTAAAAGTCTGCACAGTTCAGACAGGAGCAGAGGGTATCCACCATTGAAAAGCATGTGGATTTTGGTTTAAGCTAATGGCACCACCAAAGTCTTTCACAGTTGTGCTATTTTGTTCATGAACTAGGTTAAACAGCATGCAACCAAACTTTTTGTTTTTCTTTATAAAAACCCAGTTATTCTGAAATTCTTCCTTGTATCCATTTAGACTCATGTTCCTGAGATAGACAGAGAGCCACCTTGCAAGGTTCTGGTAGCCGCACGCCAAAAACCAAGGCAGAACAGTATATAAAGTTGCAAGTTACTTTGTCAGTGAGCTTTAACAAATATACAAATTAGAAGTTCCAATTCCAGTACAAGATCCCAGGATGCAAACATAGGACATTTCTGTTCCAATTCCAGTACAAGATCCCAGGATGCAAACATAGGACATTTCTGTTCCAATTCCAGTACAAGATCCCAGGATGCAAACATAGGACATTTCTGTTCCATTTCCAGTACAAGATCCCAGGATGCAAGCATAGGACATTTCTGTTCCAATTCCAGTACAAGATCCCAGGATGCAAACATAGGACATTTCTGTTCCAATTCCAGTACAAGATCCCAGGATGCAAACATAGGACATTTCTGTTCCAATTCCAGTACAAGATCCCAGGATGCAAACATAGGACATTTCTGTTCCAATTCCAGTACAAGATCCCAGGATGCAAACATAGGACATTTCTGTTCCAATTCCAGTACAAGATCCCAGGATGCAAACATAGGACATTTCTGTTCCAATTCCAGTACAAGATCCCATGATGCAAACAGGACATTTCTGTTCCAATTCCAGTACAAGATCCCAGGATGCTTTCTGTTCCAATTCCAGTACAAGATCCCAGGATGCAAACATAGGACATTTCTGTTCCAATTCTTCCTGCCAATTTGGAGTTCTTGTTTACTGTTACCCTATTATTTATCTACATAAAATGAATCCACTTGAAGAATAAATAGCTCAAAAAAAGATTATACAACTTTTGTAGGCTTGTGTACTTTAGATTTGTAAAGTTTCTGCCCGAGGCCCTGGCAGTACGGGGCGATAGAGAATGGATTCAAGGGTTGCAATACTGGTATCTCAGGCCACTATTCTTTGCGCTTATATCACTGAAATTAAATGAAAAACCCAAAAACTATTGTCTTAAATTGCTATGAAATCACCTGTTGACTAATTTTACATTGTCTTTGGATGGAACCATATTCTAGCAGCCATGAAGACAAAAAGGGTTGACACAAAAATCTAGACTCTGCTATGCTTCATAACTTGCTACTCACATGCAAAGTATAAAATCAAGTTGTGTAGGCAAAAATTTATAAACACATCACTGCACTGCATGATGTTTATCACAATATAATGTACAATAAATACATTACACTTATCACATTCACAACATCAATATCATATACCAGGCACGGCATCCAACTTGCTGTGTTGGAAACTGGCACAGTGTTAAGTCGTCCAGACACCACTGAGCTTCACCAAGTTGATTACCTACACAGCTTTTGTATTGGTGTTGCACTTGCATTTCATCATTTTTATCGTTAATATTTTAACTTATTATATATAGAATTAAATCTCTTTTTATGTTAGATCATTCTCGTGATGCACGTTGAGCAAAATGTTGAGAGATCATTTTCGCTTTCAAAAGTTGCAGGGTATATATTTTCAGAAAATGGACCGATTCGAGAAAAATTAACTTAAACTTGTATCTAAAAAAATTTCCAATTCTTAAACTTCTCCAATTGTATATTTGTGATTAACATTACTTGTCTTTATTTCTGCTACAATCAATTACAATGGAGCTTAAGCTACAATTAATACAAATAACCAGGATTGGATCATTGGTTGCGGAGATAATGAACTTTTAAAAAAGTGTTCTAAAAGCCCAACTGGAAATGGCGGACAGAAAATGTTGGCACCCGACCCTAAAATGATTGGATACCCAAGCATTTAAGTGTGCCAAGTTCCATACTCATGTCCAGCTGGCACCGATCTATGCCTCTTTTGTTGCTAAGGGACTAGACTAGAATGGTTTTTATTGTGTTAGGTTAATATTAATAGATATTTGAATGATTTAATTAGGCTAATTTTACAGTAACATAAATAAGTAAACATCTAAAATTAATTAGGATTAACCTTCACAAAAAAGAAAAAACCAAAAAAGTTTTTTTCAAATACTAATAATACATGTTTAAAGACAGTTGAGACTTACAACAGACTCATGCATTGTCGCGGGTTTTCGTTAGGGTGCCAAACATCTATTAATAACTTTCTGCAATCTTACAACAAAGTCAATTGATAATATGTTATTAAATTTAAGGAAAAAAACTGTGTTGAGTCAAATTAGAAATGCTGATGAAACCACAGTCTTCTTCAATATGCCTTGAAATTACACCATCACTGTTAAAGCTTTTAAAGAAGTGAATATAAATACGGGATATGAAAAGCAGCGCACAGTTGAAAACTGTCTCCATATTTAATGTTAAATAGAAAAACCACAACCAATAATGAAAATTTTCCCAAAGATGTTGTAAGCTTAGAACTTATATATTTACAAATGCTAGTTGTAAAATTACAGTGCGTGTGAGCAAAAGAATAAGCCTACCTGTAGAACCTGAAATGTGTGAATTTCGTGAAATTTGATAGGTTTGTTCTCAGTTTGGGTGTGGTATTTTATTGTTTTTAAGAAATTTAATTTTTAACTTATTTTAGTTTGTATTTGACCCTTAAAATGGATTTCCATGTGTTTATAAAAAATGTATAATATATACATTATAATTACATAATGTTAAGGAGAAGTTTTAATAATTATTATGGATATTTTCTTCAAGTTGGAGCTAAGTAAATGGCATGTCGACTATTGCGTAAATCTCCTATCTATTCACTGAAACCAATACTCAACCCTGATACCATAGTCTACTCACTTATTTCACTTGGACTCACTCAACCAAGAGACTCCTGGTCCTTGTTCATAGGCACTACCATTATAAACTTACCAGTCTGACGTGCTCCCGAGGCTGGAGAAAGAAAAACGTAATTATCCTTGTTTGTGGAATAAAAGAGGAGGATCTTGTTACCTTTCCTAACCAGGCTACCCCAATTTGGTGGCCGCATGTTCTAACCACTGTCCACCTTGATATGGGTCAAATCTGAATCTCGAATTGAAATTAGAATTTTTGAATCTTTAAAAAAATGTACTAGTTTAGTTTAAGTGATAATATTTAATATGAATTTTAAAAACATTGTTTAAGTCTTGCTCTCACTGACAAATGTTATTTTCTCATGCCTTTTACATCATAAATAACAAAGAGAAAACTTTATGTAAATTATCTTATATTAATACCCCTTTGTTCTTTTTTTTTATGTATGTATCACTCTACCAACTGCCCAAGTTTATTTTTTTTTTCCATTTAATTACAGCTTGGACCTGTTATATCAAGTTATGGTCTTCATAATTGCATCAAGATGATTTATTGAGAGTTTTACAAATATAAAGTGTCTGGAATACCATAGGATTTTACGGATTTGAGCATCCATCTTTATTAGATGTTTGTTTCCTGACACACAAAGTCAAAATTATGCCAGCTTTTAAAGTAATTAGTTTCCTGTTGTACAGCAAATTCTACTTGGTCAGCAATATAATACATTGATATCCTACTAGAACAAAGTTTGTATTATAATATGTATTTTTATTTACTAGGTTCCTTCATCCTGGTGTCACAGACAAGGGTAACTACACAATGTTTGATATGGTGCGTCCTCTGGTCCCAGTAAATGGGCCTCCACTATACCCACCAATGGAATACAGAATACCTTATGAAAAGCCTTTACCGGTAAGTTTAGAAATTGAGGATGTGTTAAGGTTAAAAAGAAGAATAGCATATCTTCACACCAATTGTATTTGAAATGAGATACATGAAGGGTGAACCTTTAAGGATTGAATAATGTAATTGCAGACATGAAACTAGCTTTACCTTTAGTATATAGCATTGCTTTCTTCCATTTTGATTCACTTGGAATGTACAGCCACAACAGAGTTGGTGGTGATATTTTCACGTCCATCACAGACTCTGCTTTAAAATATGAGTGATGAATGACCTGGATAGCTCAATGGTAATTGGCATGCTAAGCCAAAGATCCCGGGTTTGATTCTCGAGCCCAAGTGTCATCTTTAATTTATTTGATTATCTAAATAAGGCTCATGTCTGTAATTCTAATCATTCATCCCCTAAGCTTTGCTTTTCATATATAATTATATAGCGTTGCTTTCTTTAAGCTTCATTATAAACATGGATCAAAATTGTGAATGCCATTTAGTAATAGGAAACATTTCACAGAGTCTTCTCGGAGTACATCTTGTCCACCCTCAAAGTTAGCAACCTTAACTTGTATGTTTCCACTATGGCATAGCTTATAAGATAGAGACATAGTGTAATCAGAAGTAAACAGAGCATACATTGTCTCTAACACACATGCACTGCACACAAAGGGGCATTACAGTGCCATACAATACTTCCCCAAGATTATAGTATAATTTTACTTTCCATAATCAAATTTAAGAAAAAAAAGTCTAGTAATTCATCCTAGTTTTTCTTTGAACTCTTGTGGCAAATTACTGGTTAAATAGTGTGTGAAATATTACATTTTATGGTATTATATTCATCCATTTTTTAGCATTCAAGACCACTTTTAGCGAGCTCTTTCTTTTAATAATTAATTTGAATTAAACAGAAAAAGCAAACACTTTAAAACTATACAACAACCAAACGGCTATTCTCATAACCTAAATCTAACCATTTTAAATAGACGAAAGTGAATTATCGTATGAAATACAGTTAATAAAACCATGCGCGTGTGTCTACAAGTTTAAGCGAAGAAGATATTTTATAGTTGTGTATTTAGGCGTGTCCATGCTATCGTTAATAATTTTACTACAAATTTTAATAATGATGCCTTTTTTGAAAATTAATTTGGCTTCTTAGTAATCCGTGTGTTCTTTTGTGAATATTAGTTTGGTGTGTGAGCGTGTTATCTTTGGAAAATAAACCGTTTTTTAATGATCATAGAATAATTAATTATCTAATATAACATTCAGTTGTGTGATAAATAAAACAGCGAGTGTTTCTCAGTGATCAATATACATTATTCGAAAATTTAAGTCTGTGTCTCAAGACTATAAAATATATCTTTTAACCCCAATATTGTGTTATGTTGCCCTCTAGGCTAAACCTCGAGTTTTAGGATTTTTATAGTATTCCAAAAACATCTGTGAAGTGAAATAAAATATACTAGAGTCTTTCACCACTGTTGATTAAATAAATATCAGGCTAAGACTTCAAGTTATAAATTATTGTAGTTTTATTAGATACTTTGTCACAACTGTTTGTTAAATTATTTAAAATCATCATAAATAGGCCTACATATTAAAACAATACAATATAATATAATAAAATGGATGCAAGTGAGGCCCACCCACCTATCATCATTAACCTAGCTGAAGACGGTGAAGAGGGGGACAACGAATATGATGGTGTAGAAGAAGTTCTTGCGACCCGGTTGGAAAACAAGCCAGTTCATAATGAATATGATGGTGTAGAAGAAGTTCTTGCGACCCGGTTGGAAAACAAGCCAGTTCATAATGAATATGATGGTGTAGAAGAAGTTCTTGCGACCCGGTTGGAAAACAAGCCAGTTCATAATGAATATGATGGTGTAGAAGAAGTTCTTGCGACCCGGTTGGAAAACAAGCCAGTTCATAATGAATATGATGGTGTAGAAGAAGTTCTTGCGACCCGGTTGGAAAACAAGCCAGTTCATAATGAATATGATGGTGTAGAAGAAGTTCTTGCGACCCGGTTGGAAAACAAGCCAGTTCATAATGAATATGATGGTGTAGAAGAAGTTCTTGCGACCCGGTTGGAAAACAAGCCAGTTCATAATGAATATGATGGTGTAGAAGAAGTTCTTGCGACCCGGTTGGAAAACAAGCCAGTTCATAATGAATATGGCTTATTTGTTGTAATAGTGTCAAAAAGTTTACGACAATGGTTTTTTTTCCTCAGTGTAACACTACACATTTAGATTGTTCACATTTATAATGTTATTAACAAATAATTATTTATAAAATAAAAATTTATTATCAAAAATAATTTATTAATAATAATAACTAATATGGGATTAAATGCTAAAAATTGTTTAATGTTTAATATTGTAGAAAAAATTAATAATCATTACTAGACCTAACATTAACCTATCAAGCTCATTAATAAACTAAAAATAAATAAATAAGTCATATATGTTTCTTGTATATACCTAAATTTTGACCGTCAGAAGTGACTGCTGCAGGTCATATGGTTCAGTGTAGGGGTACATAATTTGGTCTGGTGACTTTTCAAAACTATCAGATGTCAGCTAGGACCAAAAAGCCGTGGGGCCACTGACATACATAAATGAGGTCACATCTAATTGACTGGGCAAAAGTTTCAAAGTTAATCCTATTAATTCCACAGTTTTTTCCTTATGTTGTGTTTGTAGACTGAATCCTGCGAGACAAATCTGACCGTCTTACTGCTCTGCAACACTTCTATATGTATGCCAAACCACAGTCCTTAATGCACTAAAAACTAATTGTATAGTTTCAGTTTATTTGTTGTTTCATATCAAGAGTTTGGTGACCATGTCATTGTTTTACAGGTCTAATAATGCTATTATTGATTGACAGTTACTGGTCAACACTATCCAACTCACTCTCACCTGGCAGTGCTCCAAATGAAGGGAAACATAATGGGCAGTTGAAGTTATATTTTAAAGTGTACATTGTTTTGAATATAAAAAACACCTTAGAACTATTTCAGACAGGCTACACTTTTCTTTTAATTTAAATCCTCATTTGTATAAATTTTTATTTACATAATTTAAATAATACTACTCCAAGGTTTTGGATAACTCGGGTAAACATATGGGAAAATCTAGTTTTTATAAATTATATTTGTTGTTTAGTGATTTTAATTATATAACATCAAATAACTGGTATAAAATACATTGGTGGGAAAGCTAACACAATGTCAGGCTAGTATGTTTTGGTTTGCTGCTAACGCGAAGGTCAGGGTTTGATTACTGACTGGATATAATGAGTGATGTTTATCATCCTACCTCCTTGCAATAAAGGCTAAATTTTCTTTAAAATATACCTTTATCATCCCTTACATACCAGCATGTTTAAAATATGTAGTCAGGAGTAAAACACGGTGGATAAAATAAAGTATACAATACATTTAAGCAAACATGGCTTTGAACCGCAACACGCCCCAATTTTGTGCTAATTTGAGTTTGAGACCACTGCCACACGAATTGCAACATCGCTAACATTAGGTTCATTTTGTGTTTAGACATTTATTATTATAGAAAAAAGATTTAACAACATGATAATGATCATCTTTGTCCAGCAAAATTATGCAAATAATTGGTAATAAATAAAATCATAAATTTTTCTTTAGATAAGTACATCAAATTAAACTAATTAATACTAAACTGTAAATAAAAACTGGTCTCTCATAATCTCAGTAGTTTTTAGAACACAGCATACACAGCTCCAACAATATTCAGTGTTTTCAAACATGTATAAATAAATATCTCCCAAACATAGTTCCTATTACCTAAATTTGCGAGCCAATAGAATACTCTTGTGTCTGACATTGTTTTTGCACATGGACAGCCAAAAGTAGAATAGGGGTTTGAAACACAAGTAAAACATTTAAAATATATGTTTTTAATATTAAGTTGATCAAACCTAAATGTTTAATATTAATAATGTTACAATCAAAATAAATAAGTTTTTAAAAATATTAAAAGTTGGGACAATTGTTTAACATCCCTGCAATAATCTTGGCCGCCATGTATTTAGATGAAACTTGCAGTGAACAACTCTTCTTTAATGTCTTATATTGTCTAGAAAAGGATGCTCTTATTCTAACTTTAAGTTTAATGTCTAGGACTATCTTGGTGGTGTATGGCACATAACAAAATGCTACACGTCTTATGTTTGTTTAATGCCAAAGAAAATTGTCTCGGAGTAAATAATTTAAGTTATCAAAATCATTGCTTAATAAATAACAAACTGATAGATTTTTTAATACATTAAATCCAAAATCTATCACAAACTTGTGATTGTTGATAATGTTTGAACAAATTACAATCACATTAATTGTGTACACACACATTCTAAATCAATATTTTTGTGTTTCTTTACATTCTTTCAGGCTACCATTCGACTCCTAGACATATAAATCTAACAAAGTTTAATTAAAAATTTTTAATTTAAATAATTTTTTACTTCTAATTAAAAGTGTTAAAAATATAATCTTTATATAGATCTTTTAATTATATAAAATTTTTTCAAGTTTGTGATCATTTATACATAGCAGTTATCGTCAATAATAAGTAATATAATACCAATGTGCTTACACATAATTTTCAGACATTTGGATACTTGTTAGTTATATTACTATTTTTTACTAATTATTATATATAATTGTTTTCTACTAATTGTTTGTATTAAATAGTAACATGTTATTCGTTACATTAAATAATATACTCAGTATACACATACTTTTTGCTCCTTTACCTAATAAGGAGAGATTTACTTAAAACCAGTAAGATATGTTGCTGAAACATTCTACCATATAGTATATACATTGTTATAGAAACAATAAGAAAAAAATAACATTTAAAATATATATTTGCTTATAGCTTGGAAACTATTATTTTTATAAAAACTTATTCAAAGTAAAAGTTTGTTATATTCAATTGTCCTACACCTTGCAATGATTTGTATTAGAGTTAGGTTGAATCCACCATTTTATGAATCTGAATATCAAATTTATCCTAGAATCTCGAATCCAAATCTTGGGAAAAATTTAGGAACATAAGAGACAATATAAATATAATAAAATAATTTAAAATAGAAATAGTACCTAAATGTTAACATTCTTTCTTATAATACATTCATTATAACATTAATACATTCAGTTAAGTGTTAAATTACTGGTCTGGGGGCTGGTTGTTAAGTTCATCCTATAATTATAATTGGTTCTGAACCACTAATTAGAACTCTAAAACAAATTTCATTTGAAAGATTGAAAAAATATATATATATTTTTAAAGGATTTTAATATTGAATCAGAAAGCTTTCTCGGATTCTTGAATCTTGACTATACTTAAGGATTGAATTACTCGACAATTTGAGGTCCCATCCCTAATTTCTATATCCAAGACTTTCAGAGAGATGATAAAATAAAATAGTTAGTGATATTCACATATGTAACTTACCCCCAAAGTTGTTCTTGCAGGATAATGAAATGCACAGTTTTGTATTTAGATACTAATTACAATCAAAATTATAATGAGTAATTTTCTAGTAAATTACTTTATCTTTTTTTATAGTAATTAACTATTAATTTTAGAGTTATTCCAAAAAAACCTTTGGGAACCTTATAAAAACCATAGTGCACCCACGTTTGTTACCACCACTATGGTATCTGCAATGCTTCGGCTAACTGGACCCATACATGGATGTCTTGTCACTTTTTGAGACTTGTACTAAACCCTTGCTGAAACTGTACGAACACCATGTTACACGGGGTTCCGGTTCTGGTAAACTCAATACAAACATCAGTACAACAATAGTTTATTAAGTCGTTAAATAAATATCTGGTTGTTATTGTTAGAATACTTCACATGATGGAGCAAAAGGTCTTCTTCTCGAGCCCGGGTGACTGGGAAAACAATCGCGTAGTAAACAAATACGTTACTCGATTGTAACTCATAAAAATCTGTTATCACAGTGAGAGAGTGCAGTTACTAAACAAGCTATGCTAGTTACATGAGCACAACTATAATTTGTGCTTGTTTACTTTGAGTGAACTTGATTACATAGAACCTAACTAACAAATCACACAGTGACAAATCTCATTGCTGTAACACCTTCGACACCCTCACTCTAGCCTCGCATGAGCACCAGTCGTTGCGATACCCCAACAAAGCAGGTGCACCGAAAACATCCGTCTTAAGGCGGTGCCTAGACAAGAGTCCAGTGGCTCGCTCAGAAATAAAATGCAGACTTTCAAAATCCTGCACCCAACAACACTTTTACTCTATAGGTCCAAGATCAACCCATCTTCAAAAAGAAAGTTCTTAGCAACATGATAAAAGGCACAGATGACATTTCAATCGAGCAACTAAACTTGCTACGCCAGATACTAAGTGTTAGATTGATCAGTAAAATAGTTTTGTTTCTAGGCTGAGATATAAATCAACGGCACTGCAAAAATCACATTTTGGGTAGAGTGGTTTACCATTTATTGTCAACATCCATCAAACATCTCAAATTAAATTTTTTTCAACAATACAATTAGGGGACTGTGCGCTTGGGTTTTTTCATTTGAGTCTAATATTTCTAAAAGCTCTCAAGTTTGAGTATATTCATAATTTTAAAATGTTCTATATTAAAACACATGTTCTTAAAATATGAAAGGCACTCATTTTTATAAATGGGGAATACATTTGAAAAAAAAAAGTTAAATAACAAATATAAATTAGAAATAGCACTTATAAAACACAATTTAAAAATAAGAATAAAAATCTAATAAAAAATTATTTAAATGGTGTCAACACTAATGTTTTTAAGTACATTAAAATTACGCTTATAATTATAAAAAAAAGTTAATAAAATGGATAATTGCATGATGGTTTGGAAATGCAAAACAATACAATGTAAAAACACTGTACAATAATGTAAAGTAAGTGATTGATAGGTCAGGTCTAGATAGGAATAAACACTTCTCTCTTTATGGGTTCTTAAACTTTTACACTTTCCACCTCTTCAAAACTTCCACAGTTGCACATTAGTTTAAATTTTCGGGAATATTACTTTTTCATTAATTTCTCTTCATATGAAAAATAAATATTCCTGAAAATTCCAAACAAAGTGCAACTGTGGAAGTTTGAAGAAGTGGGAAGTGTAAAAGAGTAAAAGAAAATAGAGAAGTGAGTTTGTTTATATCTAGGCCTAACCTAACTATCCTTTCAGGTTGGCTTCTTTAACTATCACTTTACATTATTGTAGAGTGTTTCTACACTGTCCTGATAAAAAGTTTAAAAAAAAACACGTTTTAATAAGCTAATATTTCCCAAAAATTCGCTTCACTAACTTAATTTACTGTATAAGAAAACTTAAGAATAATAAACAATTAGAAATTTGAAGTGTTTCATATTTTGTTTATTGATCCTTAGTGTAATCGTGCATGATCATTTCTTCTGTTTCATTTTCATTCGTCTCTGTGCAGTTGCACATGTGTGTTGTACGGCCTCTCATTAGACATTATTTTATTGATAAATTAACTTCAATTCAATCTTTAATGCTTGTAAAAATAAAAAATAGTAAAGGTTTTTTTTAATATAAATGTGGTAAGTTTGGTAAAATATATATTGCAATAAATAAGATCAGCATTGATTTTAAACAGGTTAACCACCATAATTCTATAACTAAATAGTAACTAAACTAGAGCTAGTTTTGTATCTACACTTATTAATTAATACAAGTTTTAAATATTTAAGTTTGAAAACATTTAATAAAATAATATGTTCTTGATATAACACTTTTAATTTAACATAAATTATTATTTTAGAAAAGTACCAGGTAAAATTAATAAAAAGATATCATTCAATCATTTAGTAATCTTTTTAGCCATTTTTATTTGCTCTAGAAAACCTGGAAAAGTCAGGAAATTTTAAAATATAGTTTGGCTGGACACCCTGTTTTTACACTTATCCTGAAGGAATTTTAGAAAATCCTTGAAATGTCTTGGAAAAAATTTCATGATTTTTTTGTAGGAACTCTGATATATGTATTTTTAGGGGCCCAGAAACTGATGGTGACTTTTACTATAAGAATGATTGAATTTGTAATTTTGACATTTATTCATTGCAAAGGATTTTTGAATGCCAATTTACATAGGTTAAATCTAAGAATAGATATATCTTTAGCAACACCTAACAACATCTCTCACATACATTTAACTAGATTAATTTAATCAGATGATATATCATTACTCAGTACATTTGGGTCCAATCCACAATTTTACGAATCCAAATCTCCAATTTACCTTTGTATCTCAAATCTGGATCCAAATCTTGGAATCATTATTAACATAAGAGGAAAGGAATATAATATAATAATAGAAAATAGAAATACTGTAATTACTAAATGTTAACATTCTTACTTATAACCCATTTATTATGACAAAACATTCTAAAAAATATTAAATAAATAATAGGGATATGCGAGAACCATTTTTTCAATTCGAGACAAGAATATAAAAAAAAATATGTTCATTATAGTAAATATATAGTTTATAAAGTTTATTTTTGACATGTGAGCTGGCACTTACTTTAGTTTGTCTTATATATAGTTCATTCAAACACTTGAGATATAACTCAAACACATTTTAAATGCAAAAAATAGTGATAGGTAGTTACAATGAACACCATTTGAAATTTAATCTTATAGTGTAACAGCTTATATTGTCAAAGTTTGATATTGAAAAACAATATTTATAACCAAAACATTTCTTAATGAAGGCTGTTTTTGAGGGAAGATTGCGGTCTATTTTGGGGTTACTACGGTATTATTGGAAATCATAAATTTTCTGTTTGGTTTTTTAACCTTAGGGCCATTATTTACTGTTTTTTATTTTTCGAATTTTCCAGATTTGTTTTTTGCCTTTTGAAACAAGATCGAGATTATTTTGTTCTTGAATTTTTGAGATATTTTCGAGTCTCGAATGTCTCTATTAAATAAGTAATGCGTTCAGAGGCCTCATGGTCTAAGGTGTCTTTCTCACAGTAGACTGGACTTTCAATGACTAATCCAAGTTGGGTGTACAGGGTGGTTTTTCCTAAGTGATTTTCCACTCTTCCATCTAAATGTGTTGTACACTTCCTCTAAATTCAACCTTCCTTCATAGCACATTAGGGTGATTAGTATATATCTTCCACTAACACTGTCTCTAGTTGTGGAGGAGTTGCCTAAGTTATGTTACCCAAGACAAGAGGCGCACTCTAGCGAACTATCCCACCATGAACTGCTCTCTTGTCTAGAGACTAGGCGACACAAGTGTCCATACACTGGAGTGGACCTGAAAATACCTCGACTAGCTTTGCATACAATGTTCAGTTATTGGTACTACTATTGCTCTGTAGCCAAGAACCATTTAGGCTCTCTCCAAGTGCAACTCATCCACATCCCTGATGGGATTATACTGCCAGAATAAGTGTAGCTGAGCTTTTATCTTTTTCATTTCTAAAATCAATTAAACTGGACACTATTTGGAATAAGCATATAATGTTAAAAAAAATTGAGTTTGGATAGCTATAAGAGTGGAGGAAAACTCATAAAATAAATGTAATATGTTTTTTTGACTCAAGAAAAGTAAAGGAAATATATGTATTGTTTTGGAACTATTTGGGTCGGTTTCACAAACAATAATGTCAGGGTTCCTACAGTCTGGAAAGTCAGGTGAAAAAATAATAGTCAGGGAAGCTTTAAAAAGGTCAGGGAAATGACATTTCATGTCACACTTAAAAAAATGAAAATATTTTTTCGTATTCAAGTTTTGGTAGCATTTTATTTCAGAAGGTGAACGCAGAAATCTCCTGGCCTGCACATGACAATTCTTTTAACTTTAGTGGTCCATTGTTTTGGTTATTGTTTAAGGTTTGGCATCGTTATCATTGGATACAGTGAATTAGGACTAATTCGGCTACACCAGCAATGTCTAACAAAAAAAACCGTTTTTAACCAGCTCTGGCTAAGCCCAGAGCATTTTCCTGAATTCTCATACTGGATCAGTGGCATTGAAAGTAATAAGTTGCAGGCATTTTGTAAAGTGTGCAAAAAAATTATAAACCTAAGTAATATGGGAAAGCAAGCATTAGCTTCCCATGCAAAAGGACCAACTCATATCAAAACTCTTGAAACTTTGACAAATCAACGCTCTCTGTTGGACTTTTTTCTCAAAAAAGTCAAGTGATTCAGGTTCATTGAGCTTCCTTGTTTCAACAGAACCTCTGGCACACAAAGACATTCTACCTAATGATGATTCGGCTGGTTGCTCAAAGAGTTTTTCTGTTTCATCAGAAATCGTAAAGCCGCAGAAGGAAGCTTTTGCCAAAGGTGAAATTAGTGTAGTGCCTTGAAGAAACCATAACACTTTTGTTATAAAAGATTATTATAACTAAGGTGGAAGTAGTTTGGGCTATGCAAGTTGTTTACAAAAATTTGTGCAATAATTTAAGTACAATTTTTAAGTTGATGTTTCCCGAGTGTTCCATTGCCAATGCCTTTACCCTTGGTGGAGACAAGGCTGCATACTTCATTGTGCATAGCTTGGCTCCATTCTTTCATAACAATTTACTGGACCACCTTAAATCATGTAACAACTTTGTAATTAGTCTTGATGAAGCATTGAATAAAGTTATTCAAAGAGGACAAATGGACATTGTAATAAGATTCTGGGACAAGGAAAATCATAAAGTCATCAGTCGTTACCTAAACAGTGTGTTTTTCGATAGGAGCTCCGCTGAAGAATTACTGAAGCAATTTCTGGATGGTATTTTTCCTCTTCCACCCTCTAAGTTGATACAAGTGTCAATGGATGGTCCAAATGTCAATTTAAAGTTTATAACACTTCTTCAGGAACACATCAAATCTGTCACAGACAATGAAGTATATAGTTTGCTAAATCTGGGAACATGTGGGCTTCATGTTGTTCATGGTTCCTTGAGAACAGGAGTGGAATATGTTGATTGGGATTTAAGTAGCTTATTCCGTCACATGTACTACCTGTTCACTGACTCTCCAGCTCGTCGAGCATTGTTTACCCAGTTGACAGGATGTGCATCTTTTCCATTGAAGTTCTGTGGTGTGCAGTGGTTAGAGAATGCAAAGTGCTTTCAAAGGGCATTACAAATTTGGGACCATGTTGTTAAGTTTCTCAAAGAAGCAAAACTTCCTAAAACAAAACCTGTAGAGACACTGAAAAGAGCAGCCTGTGATCCATTCCTAAAGTGTAAACTAGCTTTCTGCAAGACAATTGCAGATGAATGTCAGCCTTTCCTGCAACAGTTCCAGACATCAAAACCAATGACTCCATATCTTTTTGAAGCTGTAGAGAAACTTCTAAGATACCTTATGAATCGTTGTGTGAAACCTGATCTTATGAAGTGCACGGGTCCAAAGTTACTGTCTATTGACACAAAAAAATCAGAAAATTTGATCCTTAGCAAAAATATTGATATAGGATTTGCAACAAAACGTTTGTTAGGAGAAACTGCGATCACAGTAACAGAAAGACAAAAATTAGAATTTATACATGAGTGCCGCAGTATGTTAACCACCATGATTGCAAAACTACAAGAAAAAAGTCCCTTAAAACAGAAAGCTGTGAGAGGTTTGTCTTCATTGGATCCTTGTGTTATTCAACGTTCACCTCAACTGGGCCAGAAGAGATTTTCTTTTCTTTTGGAGGAACTCAACCATGCCAACATCATAAATGATGTTCTGGCTGAAAATGCCAAGAAAGAATACTTGCAGTTTTGCAACCTCAAAAAGTCTCAGCTTCAAGAAATATTTCATCCTTGTGATCAGTTTAGTGATGAAGTAGGACTTGACACTATTTATGGTAGCTTTCTAATAGGAGATGCAAACTACAAACATCTTTGGGAAGTAATAAAGATTTGCCTTGTCTTGTCGCATGGGAATGCAACTGTTGAGGGTGGTTTTTCAGTCAATAAATCTCTACTGGTTGAAAATATGCATGAAAAAACAGTCACTGCACAGCGTCACATTCATGATGAGATTCAATAAGCAGGAGGGATTACAAACATCCATCACCAGTCAGTGTCTTGATCAGAGACCAGATGTAAGCTGATCTCCAGTCAGTGTCTTGATCAGAGACCATATGTAAGCGGATCTCCAGTCATTGTCTTGATCAGAGAGCATATGTAAGCTGATCCAGTCAGTGTCTTGATCAGAGACCATATGTAAGCTGATCTCCAGTCATTGTCTTGATCAGAGAGCATATGTAAGCTGATCTCCAGTCAGTGTCTTGATCAGAGACCAGATGTAAGCTGATCTCCAATCAGTGTCTTGATCAGAGACCAGATGTACGTTGATCTCCAGTCAGTGTCTTGATCAGAGACCAGATGTACTTTGATCTCCAGTCAGTGTCTTGATCAGAGAGCATATGTAAGCTGATCTCCAGTCATTGTCTTGATCAGAGACCATATGTAAGCTGATCTCCAGTCAGTGTCTTGATCAGAGACCATATGTAAGCTGATACCCAGTCATTGTCTTGATCAGAGAGCATATGTAAGCTGATCTCCAGTCAGTGTCTTGATCAGAGACCATATGTAAGCTGATCTCCAGTCAGTGTCTTGATCAGAGAGCATATGTAAGCTGATCTCCAGTCAGTGTCTTGATCAGAGACCATATGTAAGCTGATCTCCAGTCAGTGTCTTGAGCAGAGACCAGATGTACGTTCATCTCCAGTCAGTGTCTTGAGCAGAGACCATATGTAAGCTGATCTCCAGTCAGTGTCTTGATCAGAGACCATATGTAAGCTGATCTCCAGTCAGTGTCTTGAGCAGAGACCAGATGTAAGCTGATCTCCAGTCAGTGACTTGATCAGAGACCATATGTAAGCTGATCTCCAGTCAGTGTCTTGATCAGAGACCATATGTGAGCTGATCTCCAGTCAGTTTCTTGATCAGAGACCAGATGTACGTTGATCTCCAGTCAGTGTCTTGATCAGAGACCAGATGTAAGCTGATCTCCAATCAGTGTCTTGATCAGAGACCAGATGTACGTTGATCTCCAGTCAGTGTCTTGATCAGAGACCAGATGTACTTTGATCTCCAGTCAGTGTCTTGATCAGAGACCAGATGTAAGCTGATCTCCAATCAGTGTCTTGATCAGAGACCAGATGTACGTTGATCTCCAGTCAGTGTCTTGATCAGAGACCAGATGTAAGCTGATCTCCAGTCAGTGTCTTGATCAGAGACCAGATGTAAGCTGATCTCCAATCAGTGTCTTGATCAGAGACCAGATGTACGTTGATCTCCAGTCAGTGTCTTGATCAGAGACCAGATGTACTTTGATCTCCAGTCAGTGTCTTGATCAGAGAGCATATGTAAGCTGATCTCCAGTCATTGTCTTGATCAGAGACCATATGTAAGCTGATCTCCAGTCAGTGTCTTGATCAGAGACCATATGTAAGCTGATCTCCAGTCAGTGTCTTGATCAGAGACCAGATGTAAGCTGATCTCCAGTCAGTGTCTTGATCAGAGACCATATGTAAGCTGATCTCCAGTCAGTGTCTTGATCAGAGAGCATATGTAAGTTCATCTCCAGTCAGTGTCTTGAGCAGAGACCATATGTAAGCTGATCTCCAGTCAGTGTCTTGATCAGAGACCATATGTAAGCTGATCTCCAGTCAGTGTCTTGAGCAGAGACCAGATGTAAGCTGATCTCCAGTCAGTGACTTGATCAGAGACCATATGTAAGCTGATCTCCAGTCAGTGTCTTGATCAGAGACCATATGTGAGCTGATCTCCAGTCAGTTTCTTGATCAGAGACCAGATGTACGTTGATCTCCAGTCAGTGTCTTGATCAGAGACCATATGTAAGCTGATCTCCAGTCAGTCTCTTGAGCAGAGACCAGATGTAAGCTGATCTCCAGTCAGTCTCTTGAGCAGAGACCAGATGTACGTTCATCTCCAGTCAGTGTTTCAAACCTCATGTTCAGTCGCACCATTAACAATTAGGACGAGATTGTTGATCAAACCTATGGTCACGTCAACAAGTCAATTCTCTCCCTTCAACTGTTTGATTCTCCGATCTGCGTGTTCATGGGTAACATAGCTGTAGCTGATATTGTCTTCACAAATATCATTTGTACTCAGGCCTATATAACCTGGATTTTAGTAATATATCTCTATAAGGAAAACCTCTTTCCGCTGTATGAGGTAATTGTATTATATTTGGATGAAGGTATAGGAAAGGTGGAAAGGTGCTTGACATTTATTTTGTACCTTTTACATATTACTATCTATGTGTCCTATCATTATTTACAATTTTCCATTTTCTCTTTTGTGTTTTTTTGGTTTTCTCTTTTAGTAAGTTGTGTTGCGCATTTCACACCACTCCTTGATGAGTTCCGACAGAATGAAACCTAGGTCGGGGGATTGCGCGATGACTATCTATTTTCTTTAAGAGGCAATCATTATCTCTTTATCCAATGGCGGCAATGCAATGTGAGAACTGTCTCCTTTTCATTGGGGGAGTCATATTGTGTCCGTCCCTTTTATATGTTTCTGTCCACCTTTCCTATACCTTCTTCTGGATTTGAAAATGTTCTAAGTCCAAGACATCTACGGGAAATATATGAACTTTTCTCTAAATATAATAATAGTCAACTCTCTGGATTGTTAATATCAGATTTATTAATTCAGAAAATATGTTATGTTGGACTTAGTAACAATAAAAGCAATTATTAAATTTATGAAACTATAAAGTTCTAATTAATAATTCAGACAATATGTTAGTCATGTTTCAAAAATGAGGTGAGTGGCCCAATGGCTAGATAATTTTATAATAAAGGAAATAGATAAAACTAAAGAAAAAGGAAAAATAAACTACTAATAGTAAATTTGATGAAGAAAGCCCACCTAGGGAAAGAGGAAAAATGTGGGAAGAATCCAATGCACAAAGGTGACATCTTCTTCCTTTCTTCTGTCTTCTATAGTAGAAGTAGTCACACACACATTTAAACACAAATAAAATAATATTTCGGCATTGTTGCCTTTATCTAATACAAAGAAAAAGAGAGTACAAATAACACAAACAATGGATTACTCCATTTTGAATTTTGAATGAAACTGTTAAAACAAATTGTGCCAACTGTTTTTGGGAGTAAAGATAAATTCCTTGGCCATGGTTAATATTTGTAGAAAACTGATGATGATGTTGATGATAATAATAATAGATAAGTAATTAAATAATAATAATAATGTTAAATTTGGAAAATAATATTATAGAAATAAACTATCTTCTGTTGAGGCCTGGTGGGCCAGTTCCCACGGTCTAAGTTGAGAACTGTTGCACTGTTTGGGAAATGCTCTTAATATTTTGGTGGTGTAGCAGGTTTGAAAGTCCTGGTTGTGGGTACTAGCATGGATGGGTACAGGCTTGTCCGGATCTTTGTGGTTTGTGTCAAAGCGATGATTGTTCATTCGCTGTCTGAGAGAACCTGTAGTGAGGCCTATATATTCTGCATCACATGATTTGCACTGCAGCTTAAAAATTTTAAACCTAAGTTTTTAATACCTTCTTACTACCCATTTGGATAATGTCATAATACACTTATGTAATAATTACACTAATGGGCTAAGGATGAGAAAGGCTGCATTTAGAGGAAATGTACCTGCATTTGTGTGGAGCAAGCATGGAAAACCCTTTAGGGAAAACCAACCTCAGCACACCTGACTGGAATTGAACCTCAATCTCCCTGTCATTGACAGTTTAGTCTATTATTGTGAGAGTAGCATCTTTGACCATATGGCCACAGGAGTGAGTATAATTCTTAGCTAACGTCGATTAGTTAATAATAAAATAGTGATCTTTTTTATTAATAATTTTGCTCTTTAACTCTTTTTTTTTTCACTGAAAATTTAGAATATCATTTGAGAATATTCTTCAGGTGATTCTGTTTAAAATTTTGCCACTCATATTTAAAAATATATATATATACACACACACATACACACACACACACACACACTAGTAAATAATACGGAGTTGTAACTAAATTTTACTAACCATTTGAATTCAAAATTATTCATATTCAGCTGTGGTCAGTTAACCTTACAGTTCAACTAAAAGCATCAGTCTACTCTCTTGACCTGATGAAGCTGTCTGTGACAGTGAAAGCTTGTCCTTAAAAATGTGTTTGTGTGTTTTTTATTGTTTTATCTAAACAATTTATACTCCAATATCACCAAGGTAAGTGTGCTGGCTATCCCTCCTAATTTAAACCATCATATTCAATTTAAAATTGTCTGTATTTGATTCAAAAGTATTTGTACAGTTACAATCAAAAAATCACCATTTGCAAACTCATACTTATTGTAAATTTAAATTTATTTAAAAAATGTAAAGTGTGTCTCATCAAATTTTCTATTTTTTTGACACCAACTTATATCTAACTTTTTAAATTACTACCTGAGTGAAATAAATTAACTTTAAAACTGCATCTTACATATTTTAATCCTAAAAGAAATTTACTAGCTTTGTGCTCACACCAATTGGTTCACGCCATAGTTTATAAAAGGGACCTAACTAAATATGACATTGATTTAAAAAAATACATATTGTATGGATACATTAACTTACCAAACCTTTCCTACACCTCTGACAAGACATCTTGTGAATGTGTGGAATGCCAGGCCTCCACCGTGGTTCGGATTCCACGTTAAACTGTAGGTCCTCCATTTCATCTCACAATCACCCTACCATTACACATTAGCGTAAGTGCGTATAACCCGAACGGGTAGTAAGACGCGGTGCTAATAATAATAATGATACATTAACTCTAAGACCTTGATATATAGTTCTGCTATTTTAAAAGTAATTATTATTTTAGACTATTCTTTTGTTACAACCTAAACCTGGCCTGTATTAGGATATGCTGCTACAATAATGACGTAATAAGATAATACCTATTATTATTATTATTATTATTATTCCTGCAGTTAATGAGGAAATCCACAAAGCGGAAAGAAACAGATATGGATTTTGAAGAGAAAAAAATGAATCTTAGCCTTGGACAAGAGGAACTAGATAAAGAAAATGATTACTACACTCGTCCGGCCAGCCCTGTAGTAAAGGATGATTCCGAGAGATGGAGGTAAGTGTTCACTAGCAATAACACACTCCAAGCTAACCCTGTAATAGAGAAGGTAAGTGTTCACTAGCAATAACACACTTCTAGCTAACCCTGTAATAAAGAAGGTAAGTGTTCACTAGCAATAACACACTCCAAGCTAACCCTGTAATAGAGAAGGTAAGTGTTCACTAGCAATAACACACTTCTAGCTAACCCTGTAATAAAGAAGGTAAGTGTTCACTAGCAATAACACACTCCAAGCTAACCCTGTAATAGAGAAGGTAAGTGTTCACTAGCAATAACACACTTCTAGCTAACCCTGTAATAAAGAAGGTAAGTGTTTACTAGCAATAACACACTCCCAGCTAACCCTGTAATAAAGAAGGTAAGTGTTCACTAGCAATAACACACTTCTAGCTAACCCTGTAATAAAGAAGGTAAGTGTTCACTAGCAATAACACACTCCAAGCTAACCCTGTAATAGAGAAGGTAAGTGTTTACTAGCAATAACACACTCCCAGCTAACCCTGTAATAAAGAAGGTAAGTGTTTACTAGCAATAACACACTCCCAGCTAACCCTTTAATAAAGAAGGTAAGTGTTTACTAGCAATAACACACTCCCAGCTAACCCTTTAATAAAGAAGGTAAATGTTCACTAGCAATAACAGGGTTCCTACGCTCTGGAAAGTCAGGGAAAAAAATAATAGTCAGGGAAAGTCAGGGAAGCTTTAAAAAGGTCAGGGAAAGTCAGGGAAATGACAATTCATGTCTTCATGTCACACTTAGAAAAAACAAAGAAAATATTTTTTCTATTTACTGCGTCATAAGCCACTGCCCCAATGAAGAAAGCTGAGGGGCACTTACCATGCTCAAACTTGCCCTAACACAAGTTTTGGTAGCATTTTATTTCAGAATGTGAACGCAGAGGTCTCCTAGCCTGCACATGACAATTCTTTTAACTTTAGTGATCACTTGTTTTTGTTCTTGTTCAAGGTTTGTCATCGTTATAGTTTGATACAGTGCACCAGGACTGATTAGACTACACCAGCAATGTCTAACAAAAAAACCGTTTTTAACCAGCTCTGGCTAAGCCCAGACCATTTTCCTGAATTCTAATACTGGATAAGTGGTGTTGAAAGTAATAAGCTGCAGGCATTTTGTAAAGTGTGCAAAAAAATTATAAACTTAAGTAATATGGGAAAGCAAGCATTAGCTTCCCATGCAAAAGGACCAACTCATATCAAAACTCTTGAAACTTTGACAAATCAACGCTCTCTGTTGACTTTTTTTTTTCAAAAAAGTCAAGTGATTCAGGTTCATCGAGCTCCCCAGTTTCAAGAGAATCTCTGGCACACAAAGACATTCTACCTAGTGATGATTCTGCTGGTTGCTCGAAGAGTTTTTCTGTTTCATCGAAAATCGTAACGTCGCAGAAGGAAGCTGTTGCTAAAAGTGAAATTTGTGTAGTGCCTCAAAGAAACCATAACACTTTTGTTATAAAAGATGATATAACTAAGGCGGAAGTCATTTGGGCTATGCAAGTTGTTGACAAAAAAAGTCTCAATTCGTGCAATAATTTAAGTACAATTTTTCAATTGATGTTTCCCGAGTGTTCCATTGCCAATGCCTTTACCCTTGGTGGAGACAAGGCTGCATACTTCATTGTGCATGGCTTGGCTCCATTCTTTCATAATAATTTACTGGACCGCCTAAAATCATGTAACAACTTTGTAATTTGTTTTGATGAGGCATTGAATAAAGTTATTCAAAGAGGACAGATGGACATTGTAATTAGATTCTGGGACAAGGAAAATCATAAAGTCATCAGTCGTTACTTAAACAGTGTGTTTTTCGATAGGAGCACTGCTGAAGAATTACTGAAGCATTTTCTGGATGGTATTTCTCCTCTTCCACTCTCTAAGTTGATACAAGTGTCAATGGATGGCCCAAATGTCAATTTAAAGTTTATAACACTTCTTCAGGAACACCTCAAATCTGTAACAGACAATGAAGTATGTAGTTTGCTAAATCTGGGAACATGTGGGCTTCATGTTGTTCATGGTTCCTTGAGAACAGGAGTAGAGTCTGTTGATTGGGATATAAGTAGCTTATTACGTCACATGTACTACCTGTTCACTGACTCTCCAGCTCGTCGAGCATTGTTCACCCAGTTGACAGGGTGTACAACTTTTCCATTGAAGTTCTGTGGTGTGCGTTGGTTAGAGAATGCGAAGTGCTTTCAAAGGGCATTACAAATTTGGGACCATGTTATTAAGTTTCTCAAAGAAGCAAAACTTCCTAAAACAAAACCTGTAGAGACACTGAAAAGAGCAGCCTGTGATCCATTCCTAAAGTGTAAACTAGCGTTCTGCAAGACAATTGCAGATGAATGTCAGCCTTTCCTGCAACGGTTCCAGACATCAAAACCAATGACTCCATATCTTTTTGAAGCTGTAGAGAAACTTCTAAGATACCTTATGAATCGTTGTGTGAAACCTGATCTTATGAAGTGCACGGGTCCAAAGTTACTGTCTATTGACACAAAAAAATCAGAAAATTTGATCCTTAGCAAAAATATTGATATAGGATTTGCAACAAAACGTTTGTTAGGAGAAACTGCGATCACAGTAACAGAAAGACAAAAATTAGAATTTATACATGAGTGCCGCAGTATGTTAACCACCATGATTGCAAAACTACAAGAAAAAAGTCCCTTAAAACAGAAAGCTGTGAGAGGTTTGTCTTCATTGGATCCTTGTGTTATTCAACATTCACCTCAACTGGGCCAGAAGAGATTTTCTTTTCTTTTGGAGGAACTCAACCATGCCAACATCATAAATGATGTTCTGGCTGAAAATGCCAAGAAAGAATACTTGCATTTTTGCAACCTCAAAAAATCTGAGCTTCAAGAAATATTTCGTCCTTGTGATCAGTTTAGTGATGAAGTAGGACTTGACACTATTTATGGTAGCTTTCTAATAGGAGAAGCAAACTACAAACATCTTTGGGGAGTAATAAAGATTTGCCTTGTCTTGTCGCATGGGAATGCAACTGTTGAAGGTGGTTTTTCAGTCAATAAATCTTTACTGGTTGAAAACATGCATGAAAAGACAGTCATTGCACAGCGTCACATTCATGATGAGATACAAGAAGCAGGAGGGATTAAAAATATACACATTAGCAAAAAGATGTTGGATTACGTGAGAGGTGCTCGGAAACGCTATCATGAATACTTAGAGATGAAGAAGCAAGAAAAAAGTGAAAAAGACAAGAAGAAGGCAGAAAAGAGGAAATTAGATATACAAGTTAAAGATTTAGAAGGAGAAAGAAAAAAATTAATGATGGCAACTGAAGAGAAACGAGAAGCAATAGACGTGGAGTTGCAAGAACTGAAGAAGAGCAAGCTTCACTTTATTAAATATAACATAGTTTCTTATTGTATGACTATAGTGATAATTTTAATAAAAATAAAATTGACTTGAGACATGAATAATATGAAAGCAGACAGAGTTCCTGTTGTAAGCTATTCAGTTCAGGAAATGTACAGTTTAGGTAAAATAAAACTGTAATGATACCAAACTCTTTAGTATGTTCTTAGTGGCCTGTTATTTAATACGTATTTCTGCACATGATACCAAAGGGAATCAAGTTTGTTACAAATTTTTGATAGGGATTATTTTTCCATCATTTTCCCTCAACTGATTGGCAAGATGTCTGCTTTCTTATTCTTCCATGAGAGGTGAGGCAAGGTCGGCTGTAAAGGGGGAGGAGGCCGAAATAAATTTATTTAAATTAATATTTTCACGTGTATAGTACCGTAAAGTTATAATGGAAATTTTATGAGAAATTGGTCAGGGAACTTGGGAAAATAGTCAGGGAAAGTCAGGGAAAAGTCAGGGAGAATATTTTTACAAATACTGTAGGAACCCTGAATAACACACTTCTAGCTAACCCTGTAATAAAGAAGGTAAGTGTTCACTAGCAATAACACACTCCAAGCTAACCCTGTAATAGAGAAGGTAAGTGTTTACTAGCAATAACACACTCCCAGCTAACCCTGTAATAAAGAAGGTAAGTGTTTACTAGCAATAACACACTCCCAGCTAACCCTTTAATAAAGAAGGTAAATTTTCACTAACAATAACACACTTCTAGCTAACCCTGTAATAAAGAAGGTAAGTGTTCACTAGCAATAACACACTCCAAGCTAACCCTTTAATAAAGAAGGTAAGTGTTCACCAGCAATAACACACTCCCAGCTAACCCTTTAATAAAGAAGGTAAGTGTTCACCAGCAATAACACACTCCCAGCTAACCCGCTAACAAGGGTTTATTCACAGATTTGGTGTACTTTCAGCTCATATGACAGATTGAAAGGAGGCGACGCTGAGCCAAAGTATGCCCGAGAGAACAGTGTGCTTGGAGATCGTTATGATGACTTTGGTGCAGAGTCACCATACTACCACCATCCTGTGAGGGATTATTGGCCTCCTCGACGTGTCCACTATGAACCTGGTGACTCTCGACCCATTAGGGTGGAGGCAGAATATGTGGGCAACCGAACCGGCAAATATCAGCGACAACATCGTACATCTCCTGCTGAGTACTATGAGAAGGTTGAGAAGAAGAAAAAGTCACAGCCTACTAGAGAGGTCATTGTTCAAAGAGTGGAAAAACCCTGGCGAGATGAAAGGTACATTTCTTGCTTCATTTGTCTTTGAATCTATCAAAACAAACACCTTATAAGGCTCTCTGAATGCTTTTCTTGGTGCGCAGGCACTACTAAACTTAACTTGTTAGAGACCGACATGTTATTTGTTTGTTGCATCTCGCATATTGCTCTTAATCAAAATTCATATCGTACCGTGTTCTGATTCCTTTGTTTACTTAAAAAGCCTTCTTTTCAACACAATCACTCGCGTGCAGATCTACCATGGGTGAATTTTTAATATCGGTTAAGGGTCTGCGAGCTTGGGTTTCTTCACTCAAGTCGAGTATTTCTAAAAACTCCCGATTTTGAGTTGAGTTGGAATATATTCATAATTTTGAAATGTATATATTTGCTTATTTCAAATGTAAATAGGTATAACACCTTTAAAATTTCATATTTAAAAAATATATTAAAACACATGTTCTTAAAATATCATTGACACTCATTTTTATAAATAGAAAAAAGTTGATAAACTGAAATATCGGTTTTTAAATTAGAAAAAAAAACACTTAAAAAACCAATTTAAAAATAAGAACAACATTAAAAAAGGGCCTAATAAAAAAAGTTGAAATGGTTTCAACACTCACTTCTCTAAGGACATTAAAATTACACCAACAATTATTTAAAAAAGTAATAAAATTAATAATTCCATAATGGCTTGGAAATGTACAATAAGACATGTATAAACAAGTGATTTCCAACCTGGGGGTCGAGGCGTTAATCCGAAGGGGTCGCAAGTTTTCTGAAGATTATAACCTTATAATGTATTTACTCTTTTATGAAATTTTGATGACTATAGTAAAGATGAAAATTCAAATAAAAAAGAATATTTTGGTTATGTTACGCCGACTGCATGTTTGCCAACAATTGCAGCAGCCTCATATTTGGGTGAGTAGCACTTCAAGCTCTCACTTTGTTATAAGGCAGATATATCCACAAAGCTCTTCATTCTCTTCTGTGAGCCCCCGCGCCATTCGTGTGGTGAGCTGCTTTAGAGCTCTGGTGCTAACCTGGATAGTTACTAGTGCATGGGATAGAACATGCTCACCTCCACTCATACACACCAGTAGTGGGGAATTAGTCTCCACGCACAATGGGCGTAATCCCATTCCCATACTCACGGGAAAGAGTGGAGATCGTAAGGTCGCTTCTGTGAGTGGAAGTAAACAGCTCCGGTTACCACCCTGGATAGGTGGAAGGCACAGCCCCAGTGCTGGTCCAACCAGGGAGTGACTGGAAGGGGAGGAGGAATTAATTCTCGCCTCCTGCGTATCCGGCCTGATCCGAATCATCTCACCCTTCGGGGTGGGGGGTTAGAGCTTTTTAGGTACCAACCTAGAAACTGCCCTGGGCCTTGATGTCCAGGGGTGCTTGGCGTCACTTCTGTGCCGAGTCCATAGCATGTTAAAGATACCGCACTTGTGTGATTAAATCTGTGGAGTCCGGACAGGTAGCAAGAATAAGTTAAAAAAGTAATTAAAAAAAGGTGACCTGGTGGTCTAGGGGTAAGGTGTCAGACTTCTATGCTGGCGGCCGGGGTTCAATCCTCGGTCCCGGCAAAGATTTACCTGATTACCAAACCCTTCCTTCACCTCTGACAAGACATCTTGTGAATGTGGGGAATGCCAGGCCTCCACCGTGGTTCGGATTCCACGTTAAACTGTAGGTCCTTCATTTCATCTCATAATCACCCTACCATTACACATTAGCGTAAGTGCGTATAACCCGAATGGGTAGTAAGACGCGGTGCTAATAATAATAATAATAATTAAAAAAACTAGTGGCTTGAACTCTTGTGAAAGCTATTAAGGGGTCGTGATGGTCTCTGAGAAAAAAATTGGGTGTAAACCATGAAAATGGTTGGAAACCAATGGTCTAAGGTGTTATACTATCATTACACTATATCACCGCTAGCATTGAGGTCATGGTTCATTTCCTGGCAGAATTCCCAGGAATGAATTAAACACCATACGACAGTCTGTAACGTGTGCCAACTGAGCTAGGTGTCCTGGGTTTCATTCCTCGCATGGCAGAAGATTTATTATTAGTAAATTCTCAGATGAGAGACTGAATTCTGGTTTTTATTCTTAATTTTAGGCTAATTTTTAAGTTGTGCGTTGATATAATCAGGATGATCTAAAGTGCACGTAAAATTCACCCAAAATTAATTTTCTGGAGTTGGTTTTATCAAGTAGTTTTCTCGTTGTTTTAGACAAATACCAGTGCACTTATTCTGAGCAACTCTCCTCATCCTTGATACATATATTTGATTTAAATTAGTTCATGAATCTTATATTTAAAATACAGGTGCACGCATACAGTGTAGCACTGCATTTAATTATAAATATGGCCCTGCTGAGCTCGGCACCAAAGATAAGGTGAAAATATGAACTAACATCCTCTAGAACAGGCAAAATGTATTAGTGTTGCGTTTGTCATTATTTCGGCACTGGCCTACATTTTGTTTGCTAATGTAATCACAATTGTTATTGTTGTCGAGGCTATAAACAAATTACTATATTATAATCATCAATATTCTATGAATGATGAATGAATAATTAATTGTTGAAGAAAGTGCACACACATTTGCATGGATAGAAGAGAGGAAAACCATTTGTTCTAACTGATCTGTGAAAAAGATAATCAGTTTGATATGCAACCTTAGCATACTCATTACAGTTGATTCTATGTAAGTAGTATATATCTAGATTTATTATAATAATAATACACATTAATACTCAATTATTGTGATAGATCAAACTTCAAATGTGTTGCTATAAAGTGTATGAATATTGTTTAATATGATAAGTTTCTAATATAAAATGTGTGTTAATCAAGTGAGATCTGGCGACTGCACCCTCCAAAATATTTTGACTGCAATTTGAAGATTACAAGGGCCAATAGGTTTACCAATTCATAAATTCTTTTTTTTTTTAAATAATAATAATTTCCTTAACATACTATTCGAGAACTTAGCTCAGCGGTTAGCGTGTCTTCCTACAAAGCTAAGGGTCCGGGTTCGATTCTCGGCATAGCCAAAAAATGTATCATTGTGGAAATATTGGTATACCCTTTCAAAGTGATGAATTAACACCTGGGGACTGGATGTTGTGCCTGTCCTAGTCTTAAGACTGATTATATGTAAAGATGGGCCACTCGAATCTTTGAATCCTGACAAGTATTCAAGATTCAAGGATTCGATGTTTTACTGGATTCGATGGTTGAATCTTTCACCTCATAGACAAAGCATAATATTTTGAATCCAAAAATTACCTAGTTAGGCCTACTTGAAAAGCACAACTTTATCTGTAATATTTATTTTGCCGGACCAAAGAGATTAGCATGAATATTTTTTTTATATATATAATTGTTATGATTGGAAAATCTTGCGTGCCTAGTACCCTAACCTCCCAACTGTATGGGAAACTTGGACTCAACCGTTTAAGCACATGCTCAATTCTAAAACTTTCACCTCGTGAACAATCTTGTAAATATTTTAATGAACACATTAAAACTCTTCAAAAACTGAAAATCAAAACTAGACTTACAAATAAACTTGAAATAAATTAAACAAATAACGACTTTTTTTTAACAGAAATAAAACCACATTATACATGTTACAAAATCGGCCACCATTACACACGATACAAAGTCGACCGCCATGACGTATATTATGTTTACTCGCCCGAGTTATGATTAAAATAAAGATACTGTTAATTCTTATTACCCAACTGGTTTTAATTATCTACAACTATGCAAAGATACCCCAATTTATTGCACACGACCCTTAAGTTACACATTTTGTTGGGTTTCATAGAAAATAAATACTGTCAACTTTCAGACACCAATAAAACTGTTTATTTATTTCTACCGGCCCATGTATCGTATATAGATTGTTTGTTTACGATTGATTCAGGTAATCTGATCACGTAGTAAGTGCTCTCGACTGTTAAGAATCAAATAAAGACTTGCTGATCCATTATTTATCTTTAAATTGATTTTAACTAAGAGCTTATTATGTTTTTAAATATGTTATTGAGGTAATTGTAAAACTATTCAAACATAGTCCTGCCTTATAAAGTGGGAATGAACATATTGTAGTCGAAAATATTACATTTTTTATATATATATATATATATAATGTATTATCAGAAATCGATACATCGCAAGAATCGAATATATTTTTTGTTTTCTACTGAAAGCTAGATAATCTATACTTATAAAATAACATGTCCTGACTGACTGACTGACTGATTCATCATAGCCGAGCGCAAACTATCAAGGCTACAAGCATGAAATTCGGACTGTATATTCATTTTGTTATCTAGGCACCCACTAAGAAAGGATTTTAGGAAATTCCACCCCAAAGTGGTCAAAATAGGGGATGATAATATGTATGAAAGTCCGTCATTTTGAAAGTTACATAAACAAAATTTTGTATTTTGGTTATTGACGTAAAACAAATAAATACGTGTTTCAGGAATTTTGGAAATTTTATTTAATAAGGGATGAAAAAGGGGGTGAAAGTTTGTATCGGACTTGCATTATTTTTGATCTGAGTTCAAGTTATGGTCATCAACGTAACGTAATATTTTAAATTAATCTGTAAATACATATGTATATTTTAGTTTTTATATATAATCAACTTCCACGCGAGCAAAGCCGCGGGCAACAGCAATCTAGTGGATATATAAGAAAATAATAATAAAACATACTTAGGCATTATTGAGTTCACTATTTCCAATGTATGTTTAATTGTTAAGCATGTTGTTTTAGTCTTTATTAAAAATATCCATTTGTATGTTTATTTCTGCCATTTTAATACAATAAAATATCCTTCAAGGATGATTAAAGTTAATCAAAAGGTAATAACTAGGCCTAATCTGTTTTTTTCACATGATTTTTTATAAACTTAACTCATTCTATCAACACTTTTAAAAATAACTAAAAGACACTCAAATTTTGATTGATTTGATTTTTAAACATTAATATGAATCTAAATTGTTTAATTTGGCTGGATTTTAACCAATATTTTGCGAGAGGTGGTTAGGGTTGATTAAAATTGAAAACATGATTGAAATAAACCTTAATTAACATGTAACGTTGATTGACATCAACATTACAAGCATGAAGGATATACTGGCGAATGAACACTATTTCAACATCACTGAAGAATAAACAATATTGTACTCACCAAAATGCCCCGTTCTCCATTAGTGTGTCTCGAGTCTCGTTAAACAACATCCCTGTCCGCGAGCACTATATCCGCACGGAGTGTGAAAACAAGACTAAACGAGTGATAAGTGTGGCAAGTTGAGCGCGAGGTCACCCGTTGCATCATGGGAATGACCTCGTGATGGACATGTGATGTTCTACGCGCCCCTCCAATGATCTAGTTGTTTCCTTTGGTGACTTACTGTCCCTTCCCTCTGTTCCGTGTGATTGTTCTTCGATGTTCTTTTGTTCCCCCTATGTTCCCCTCCTCTCAGAGAATAACGGTTTATATACTGGTGCTGTTGTGTTGTAAACTCACTTCTTGAATCAACCGTGTCGCTAGACACTGGCTCTAGGATGGGATTTTTCCTGAGGTACAAATTTATTTGTGGCTGTACTATTCAAAATTATCCTTTCGGAATTATGTTATTGATTTAATTGTAAATTATATACCGAGTATAAATTCCCTTTTCGGCTAGTACGATACAAAATTAATTTTGGACTTCTGTTATTTTGGGTCAAATCACCTTTTTTGTAAACATGACGAATTACGTAGCTCAATATGGCGTAATATATTTTATTACTGGTTAATAGTATTATTGGGAGTTTTTGCCCTTCCGGCCTGGTAAATAATGGTTAAAACCATGAGGGACATTATCTTTTGTAGTTTTTTTATCTTACATCTTTTAAGGCGTAATGCCTGGATAATATGGGAAATGTTTATAGCCCGTACGGCTAAAGATTGTTTGTATTTATTTTCATGGCTAAGTAAAACATGGACTATCTCCTTATAAAAAAAAGAGATAGATTTTGGTTGCCATAAATAGTTGTGTTTGTAAATTGTAATTCTAAGTCATATGATACAATCTGGTTTTGAAATGCGGATTGTTAGCCTGTGGCGTCTAGTTATTGTTGTCATTATAGTGCGGGTTGCTGCGGAGACCCATAGAGTGGTCATATATTAATCTTGAAAATAATTGTTAGGACAAATGTTGTTATGGCAATGGTACAACGGTATTATCATGGGCATAACCCGTTCTTCATATATCTATATAAATATATTAATTTTTTATTTATTGTTACCTATATTAATATATATCTATTG